>QTSX02006506.1:17227-262408 GCA_014839935.2 Entomophthora muscae
ACAGTGGTTTTGGATTGCAGAAATCTCCATCTGCCTGACCCATGACGCTGGCATCTGGTATAACAAGTGGCACAAGAAACACACCAACAAGAACTGGGATACCTTTGAGCAAGACTTCCTGGCAAGATTTTGGCTTAAGGATACAGCGCTCATGATAATACACCAAGTAAAGAACCTTACCCAGACAGGCACTGTGAAGGAACTCACCTGCACCTACAAGGAACTCCGTCTCTGCGCCCCATCCAACATGGCTTTTGACACCCCAGCAACACACCTCATGTACTACGACACTCTCAAGTCGCATGTGATGAGACATGTGAACCTGGACCAGGTTACCAACCTGTAAAGCCTGACTGTGAAGCGGAAAAAGTGGAACAAACATCCAACGCTCTTCACAAGGCACAGACTGAGAAACAAGAAAGGCCCAAGGACTCCCATCCAAGTGGGCGCTCTACTCAATCACCTCCTGGAGGCAACAACAACAACCACAAACCCACGGGTTTGAATGGGAATGGGAATGGAAACAACGGCCAATCAAATTGTACCCATTTATGTGTCACTGCCACCCAAGGCAACCAAGATGAGGGAAAAGCCCGGGGAGAGCACTAAGCAAGCCAAGCTTTCCCCATTCAACTCCTGACTTGCCCAACAATGAATACCAATCCAAGGACGTGGACCAATGCTCAATGATCCAAGTACCCTTGGAAGACCCAGTACTATACACCATTGCCAGACATCCCAATAAATTGATGTCTTACCCTTTCCGCTTTTGCAGTTACACAGGCTCAGCACTCTTTGACCTAGGCGCAGATTGAACTTTAGTCAACAGCAGCTTTGTGGATAAATTCAAGCTGGCCACTAATCCTTTGGGGATTAAAAGCGTGGTCCTGGCTGATGAACATCACATTGCTGTGACAAAAGAAACTGCTCCCTTCTCTGTTATGCTTGAGAACCTCCACTCCACCATCCAAGGTCCCGTCATTGACTTCCCTAAGTTTGACATTGTACTGGGACTAGACTGGTTACAGAGAAACAACCCCCACGTGGACTGGGCGACCTCAGTGCTGACAATCAAGCGTGAAGGTGTCAACCACCAAATCTACCCGGACTCTGTAGACCAACTCCTGTGAGACCACGTCTTTGTACGCATCACAGAGACTTTGGACAAGAAGGAAAACCTGAAAGCAATTGAATGGGACTCCTGTCAGTATGAAATCATACACTTCAAGGACCACCAGGATACCTTTACACCGCAAGATTGCAACATTGTGGCCAGCACCCAGAAATCTTCAAGGAGGTGTTACCTGGGCTACTCCCTGAGAAACACATCCAACACTCTATACAACTCAAGGGGGCTGTACCCAAGGCATGCCCCATTTACAGGCTGACCCCAAACAAGGACAACACCCTGCACACCTATCTCAAAGAGGCACTGGAAAAAGGACTTATCCGCCCCTCACAGTCTCCCTTTGGGGCCGCCATATTCTTTGTGGATAAAAAGGACGGTACCTTACGCCTGGTCACGGACTACCGCGCCTTGAACAAAGTCACCTTAAGAATTGTTACCCATTACCACTAATCAACAATCTCTTTGATGCCTTGGGAGGAGCCTCTGTCTTCTCCAAGATTGATCTAACTGCAGGCTACAACCAGATTTGCATCAAGGAGGAAGACATCCCCAAGACAGCCTTCTGCACTAAGTATGGCTCCTACAAATGTGTGGTACTCAACTTTGACATGACCAATGCCCTGTCCACCTTTGTAACCTTCATAAACAAAGTGTTTGCGCCACACATAGGCAAACACGTCCTAGTGTACCTGGACAATATTATTGTCTACAGCCCCTCAGTGGAACAGCACCACAAAGACCTGGAGGAAGTCTTTGCAACCTTGGCATGGCACAAACTGTTGGCCAAGCCCTCCAAATGCCAGTTCTTCCGAGAGCAACTACCCTTCTTGGGACACATAGTCTCAAAAGACGGCATCAAACCCAACAGTCAGAAGATACAAGCCATCTGCAAGATGCCACCTCTCAAGTACAAATCAGAACTCCGCACCTTCTTGGGAATGATGGCCTATGTACGACGCTTCATACCCAACTGCGGCGTCTTGACCGCCCCCTTGTCCGCCATAACAGGCTCCAAGTCCAAGTTTGTATGGACCCCCAACGTAACCTCTGTTTTAGACGTCTCAAGGAAAAGCTCACAACAGCACCCATCTTACAATACCCCAAACAAGATGGAGAATACCATATGGAAACCGACGCTTCAGATGCATCTATTGGGAGAGTACTACAAATCAAGAATAGCAATGGTGATTTCCTGCCCGTAGCCTACAAGTTGCGCAAACTGATGGATGGCAAGTGTCAATACCCAATCCACGACAAAGAACTGTTGGCCATCATACACTGCCTAGTCAAATGGCGCTGTTACCTGGAACGGCAGGAAGAATTCACAGCACTAACCAATCATAAGTTGCTCATCTACTTCAAGACACAAGTGAACCTGTCACGCCGCCAAGCGCGGTGAATGAAAATTTTAGAAAGGTTTAACATGCTCATCCAATATAAGCCCAGGGCCAAACTTGCCATGGCAGACACCCTGTCCCGTCTGTATGTCCGTGCTTCTAGGGGAGAGAATGGGCTCAACCCAGACTGTCCTCTCCTAGTGCTCCGTAAAAAAGATGAAGGGTTCCCCGCAGGCACAACCAATATCACCAAAGAAATGGTCATCAAGAATGAGCACCTCTTTGCTGACGTATACGGGACTCTTCACAGAAAACTGTCAGATGACACAACCATTCCCTACATTCTCATACATCAACAAGTCAATACCATTCTTTGCTACCACAGGGGTCTCAGACATAAAAAAGAGCCAAAATCTATACAAATTCCTAAAACATAAAGCCTGGTGGCCAACCCTATACTGCAATGTCCAGGAAGTGTTAGAACAGTGTGAGGTCTGCAAAAAGTTTGCCAAAAGCAAACCCCTGCCTAAGTCTGTACTCCCCATTCAAAACCAACTACTGTTCAGGGTATGGGCTCTTTCCATTGTGGGCCCCATGCCAGGAAAGCACAATGACAAAAAATACATCATCACAGCCATCAATTTTGCGACAAGGTGACCAGTAGCCCAAGCGGTGAAAACACACACCAGTAACAACGTCCAACAATTCATTGGCAAGGAAATAATCAGTAGGTTTGGAAAGCCAGAACTCCTGATAACTAATGGGGGCAAAGAATTGACCTCCAAAAACACCAATGTATACCTTGCCAAAAATGGGGTCAAACACACCGTCACAACACCATACCATCCACAGGCCAATGGACGCGTAGAGCAGCTTAATGGTAGTGTCAGGGATTTTTTCCCTGACTATCTGTCTTTTATTTACAGTCTTGGGAAAAATACATTGCCAGATTAATACCAGAACAAAGAGATGGAAGAAAACCATTTAAAGAAACCACACAACAGAGTCAACAACTGTACAGTTTTGATTAAACCCTCTGGGACCCGGATTTGAACCCAGGACGCTAAAAATGTATTGATTGTTAACACTGAGCCACTACAAAGCTTTGGTTTACCTTTTTATTATTGGTTGATTCAATCAGTTTTTGTTTTCAAAAAGCCTTTCAAATTTGAAAACCATAATAAGAATATGGAACACGTCACTTACCGCTCAGCGTATGATTGGCTGTATCTAGCCTCCCGGACAACTCTGAACCCACTTTCTCTGCTATTAGGCATGGCTCCGTGCTTAATAATATTGGATCTTCAATATCTACACCACTTAATTATCTTTACTATGCTAAAGTCTTTCTGGACCCTCTGTCTCAATCAAATTAGCTTGATAACCATTAAGCTCATACTTAAATTGTACTTATACAGGATTATCAAATGATTGATTTCAGGTAAATCATATTCATTTCCCAAACACCTCTCAAAGGTTCAGCCTGGTATTTTGAAGCTATATAAGTTCTAAACTTTCCCTTTTCTCAAATATTCCAACAATAAAGATTATTACTCTTCTAGCTACTCCTCTATTTTTGATAACACTCCTTTTCTGAAGCCATGAGAGGAATTCTCTTCCTATCTTGGTTTCTAGCCTACTTCTTGACCAAGGTGTACGCCTTGGAAAACCCAACTCCAACAACAGACTGGTATAATTCCTCCCCAGATGATGTACACCAGAAGGAATCCCTTGCCAATGGATGGTTCAAATATCCTTCTGGACATTGGGGACGTAAATTCCACTATGGCCGCTTGTTTGCTTTCCCACCCACTGAACCTACTCTGGTTAGACCTTACGCCTCTTTTTACCTCTTGACGTATTTGATGGGCTACTATCTACTTGGGCAATTCAGTTCCATGTTTGGAAGATTCACTTATCTAGGACAACTTGGACATCTTGCAATGGTCACGGTTCCTATTGGCTCAGTCATAGCAGGCTTGAATGTAGGGGCCTTGGCCCATCAGCTGGGAAGATTATTCCCCGCAAAGTGGGTCCCTGACAGGTAGCCTTGTGCAAGCCCTAGCCAAACTCACCGCCAGGAGACCTGAAGACTGGTATAAGCAGCTACTGACTGCATTACTTGTGTGCCAAACCCAAGTGAACAGATCCACTGGGAAAAGCCTGTTTGAACTGGTATACGGCACACAGCCAAATATCATTCAAGCATTGACAGGACCCAAACTGGAAATTCCAAGTCAAGTCCCCCCTTGCTCAGATCCTCAAGTAATAGAGGCCAACAGCGAACAAGCAGCCAAAGAAAAGGAACGCTTTCAAAAGACCTTTGTTCCCATCCGCCAGAGACATGAAGTCAGGGACAAAGTCTGGGTCATGAATGTTGACAAAAGCAAACTACAACCCAAAAAAGTAGGGCCAGCAATCATTCTAAAGGTAAACAACAATAAAACTTACCTTGTGCAAGGGCTCGGGAAACATAAGCAAGACAAGACCTTACACCACAACCGCCTACAACCCTGCAAAGCAAGACAGAAACAACAAGAAACCGCCCTGCCTGCCACCAAACAACAACTGTTTCAATATGGCGCCCGGGCTCCTGACAACCTCCCTGACAACCTGCCTCCAGAGAAGGCCAATCTTCAGCTGGGGGGTGTCAAAACTGCAGGCTTGACCCGCCAGCAAGGTTCCAGCCAAGCGGGTTTGTGACCCGCAATCCAATTACCCGGTCACTCAAAGCCAGACTAGTAAGTCAACTCGGATTACCAAATCCATCAACATGAACAGATGATGATCCTTCACGGTGGATACCTTGATTTGGCGCTTGACTCATTAGCAGGATCAAGCCACCCCCTCTTCCATCCAGTTGTGTGATCACCAATCATGTTTCTGCTATCCATTGATTCACAATAGCTATATAATCACTATCTCACAATAAAGATTATTATCTATCTTCTAAATATTTTTCCCTGTGTAACTCTGCTAAAACAGCACAGTTACAACAAGAATCAAACTCAAGATCCTTTCAGCGTCAGACAGCTGCCTAAAGAAATAGATTAATAGCAATTCAAGCTTTAATTATCAAATGCTTAACGCCAATCAGTTCAGCCAATCAGAGGAGCTTCTTTTAATAATTTACCACAGTGAATTAATTTCAAATATTATTGTTAACAATTTGCCATTGTTTAAGGAGGTTACCACAACTACTAGTCATGTTCTCTTGTATCTGTGTTGCATTTGACTAATCATCATGATTAAAGCAACCTGTTGATCTTCCTGACTTGATAAAGAGTTTAAGTTAATTATTTCTTCCCCTATTGATCTCCAAATGGGAAATAGGATGCTAGAGTCTTAAAGAAGTTTAAATCCAGCTATAAAATCACTGAATCCTCATGTCTGCTCCCAACTTCCCCTCCCAGCTGAAATTTCTCCCTTTTTAAATCCATGCTAAATAAAGCATGATATCTCTCATGAGTTACTTTTCCAATCAATAATATCTTATCCATTCCAATCTATTGGCATATTCTTGCTCTTTCCAGTACAGCATCATGAGATTGCCCAAGTCTTCCATGAAGAAGCACCTTGGGTATAAATTAATTTTCTTGTGTCTACTGCTGCAGACCATCTGGTCAGTGTTTACCTGAGGACAAGAGTAGACTCTAGTTATTCCACTTCACCTGATTCTGATAGAGCCTGGCATTGTGTGATCCCATGTTGTTGGTATAAAGCATCTGCTCTTTTTAAAAATCCTCCAATACAAGAGAAACCCCAGTACTATCAAGCTGTACCCAAGTCAACAATTCCTACACTATTACACCCTTTGGTGCCAGTCTTCTTGTTTTTTTACTTAGAAGCATACTTTTTTCTGGGTTGCTTCAATCCTCTCTTGGGTCAATATCAGCTACTCGTGAAGATCTTTTATAAGGGACAGTCTTCATACCCATTGGCTCACTGGCTGCAGGTATTAACCCTTAAGCAATCATAAATCACATTGGGGGTATGTTTCCAAGTGGTTGGGTTTCTGACACCCTCATATCTAATCAACTTTATTTTGAAATGACAATAAAGTCTAGTCTAGGGTCAAGGGCTCATATAGTGCCCCACCACCAGACTTTAGCTCTAACAGTTGGAATTCCGGTAATCAGGAAATAAAAATTTGTGTGGGTGGGACGCCTGGGGTTGAAGGTGTCAGGGACCCACTTGATAGAAAACAAGTTCCCTACCTGGTGGACCAAAGCCCCTAAGTTGAGCCCTGCAATTACTGATCCAATAGGTACCATGATCATGGCGGGATGACCCAAGTGGCCCAAATAAGAAAATTTACCCATCATGGAGCTAAACCAACCCAATAGGCAATACCCTACCAAGTATGTCAACAGGTAGAAAGATGTGTTGGGTCTAACCAGCAAGGGTTCTACTGGAGGAGGAGGAGGAGTGGTGTTGCGACCATAATGGAACTTTCTTTCTCAGTGGCCAGAAGAATACTTGAACCACCCATTGGCCAGAGACTCCTTCTGGTGGGCATCATTGGGAGAGGAGCTATGCCAGTCAGTGGTGGGAGTAGGGGTTTCAAGACCTAATACAACTGTAAGCAGGAGGACTAGAAACCAGAACAGGAAGAAACTTCCCTGCATGGCTTCAAATGAGAGATCAAAAGATAAGTGTGAGCAGGAGTAGAGTAGAATAAGTCTTTATTATTGGAACATGTAATGTTTGTAAGAATTGCTATCTTAAATACCCCAGAATAGGGGTGGAACCTTTAATAGGTTCTTTAAAGGGAAGGGGGTTTGAAATGAAGTCTTGGTAAAATTAAGGCTGAAATGGTCATTTTTACCTTTTGAATTTCTACCTGTAACTTAATAATATGGATTATTAATCCTAGGGCACAGAAGAAACAAGAGAAAGCCACAATGTTACTCACAATTAAGCGGTGCTCTTGAAGAACATGATTGTATATTAAATTTGGAACCTGCTTCAAGTATAGAACAAGTAGCTCAGAGAGCGGCAAGGAAAGTAGAAGCAGCCAATCATCTTTTGAGAAGTAAGTGATGTGTATAGGCTTATTGACACTTCCAGAGGCAAAACCAAAGTTGGAAATCATTGTTTAATGAATTAAATCATTATAAATAGGTAATTTAATTTGAACTATAGTCTTTAAACTAACTGTTGAATTAACTTTAGGGTTCCAGGTTTGATTCCCGTCCTGGTCAATATTTGAATCAGTCAATGATTCCCCACATAATTGATTGTCTTCAGGGGGATTTAAAGAGGTTAAAATTGGTCCCTTATTAATACCAGGTAAGTAGTTGTAGTCAGGAAAGAATTTCCTGACAGAAGGTGGCAAAATAATACAGTTGCAGGGCAGACATTCATTGGCTGGATCTTTCAGAGGGATAGCAAACCCTTCTATTCACAAGCAGCATTCTTTGGGGCAGCTTGTTGGTTAGTGCCCTCCTTGGGAGTGGGATTCTGATTGGCTACCAGGGTATATCTCAGGCTCATTAAGCTAATAGTGTAATCTTTTATGTCTTCATTGGGCAGTTGGTTATGCCTTCTGTTAGGTGCTATCATTGGTATCTTGGTGCTAATGTCTTCCTTCTTAATGACATCTCCATTCTAAATCAGGGAGGATTTGATCAGAAAAAAACACAGCAGGTGGACAGCTCCTGGTTCTTAGGACTGATGACCTGTGGTTGGTCTTGACCAGGGTTCAAATACTGCCCCAGAGCTTAGGTTTTGAGAGGGGGAGATGTCATTTCTGACAAGCATAGGCAACTTTTTAGGAGTGTCAAAGGTTTGAATGTTAGCTGCTCCAGTTAGCACCAAACCAACTTAACATCTCTTTATTGCCTAACTTGGTGCCAAACTGATTTTCCAAAGGCCCACCTGATCTTGAATCAAGCTAATTTTCAGTTGATGAGTTCATTTATCCAGCCATTTCTGATCCAAGTCACCACCTGATCTCCTTTCATTGATTCAACTTGTGTTGTTGCCACAATCTATTTGGGTATAAAGCCTAATCTATAATGCCAATAAGAATGCTCTTCTGCAAAATACTCTTTGAAGCTTCCCCAAAGTTGTCTCCTCATCAGAAGGCTGTGAACTTCTTTACCATTTGCCCCTAGTACAGAGGCTCTTTATTGTTGCTGACATCACTTGAACTTGCATAAGGCTTATAGCTAGTGTTAAGCACTGACTGAAATTTTTGAAATAAACTGAGTGAAACTAAATCATGCTGTAAAGTTACGCCTCCCCCTTAGGCCTCCACTTCAATTCCTGCCAAATGCTTGGGAATTTCTACCCAATTATGTTTGAATATTTATCTAAAAGGTTACTGAAAAAGCCCAAGAAAGGCCACCAATTTAATATTTTGGAATTATTCTGAAGATGCCCCCACCTAACCCGCCCAAGAGACACCTCTGGTTAAATATCATGTGCAAGAGCAGTGATAATTGCATCCAAAGCATATTCCTGATGTTAGTTGGTTTGGTTTTCCTTTTGACTACGTCCATTCAAAATTTGTCAAGATCTTCCTGCCTCAAGAAATGCATCTGCATCTGCTCATATCATTGGTCAATTGGTTTGTGACATTCAATCTACCACCCCAATCTTATCCTATCCCTTAAATGAATGCAAGAGTTGTAAAAGACCTTGCTTCATCATTCTCTAATCTAATAAAGTTCAAAATTTGTTAGTAATTTTGGTCATTTGGTTTTATCTGTTGCTTTGCAGTGTTCAGTTGACTCCTTCCTCCCTTTGACCTACCCAGGAATTGTTGGCAACAACCTTTTGGTTGTTGCTGAAACCACAATTTTTATTGTGGTTGAGAGCTTGGTTTTATTTCATCTTAACCTGCTCCCCAATTCTCACACATGCATATAAACAGGTAGATAAGCAAAAGACACAAGCTCAAATCCCTTGCTATTCACTGTTTTGGATGTGACAACTTTGGTGCCTTTTTAGATAGCTTTGATACTCTTGGATTTATGTTCTGTGTCCTCTCACCCTGTGCATCTTAAACTGGCTGCTATGCCTGTGTGAGCTCACCTATATTCTCTGCTCTCCTGGCCTCTTCCTGAGTTAGCACTTGTGTTGCACTAACTCAATTTTTGGCCCACAGGAACGCCCCCAACCATGGCACACACCAGTTGTATTGGTATTATGTTGATGTGTCTCTTTCATTTTACAGTGCAATAAAATAATAAGGCAAGCTAAATTAAGCTACAAGACTGGGTTTAAATGTTTTTAATCATAATTTGGGGGTTTGATTAGAATATGCACAGCTTCTGATGGCCTGTTTATAGGGGTTTTTATATCTAAAGTAGTCACTCTTGGTTTATATGGACTCTTTTAGATGTGATTGATGGATCTTTGTTTGAGCTCCCAGATTTTATGCATAAGATAGACAGTTGAACAACACTTTTATACTATATGCTTCTGATTGTTTATATTATTTTAGATACATGGTGACCATGCCTGTGTATATCTTGCTTTACCAGCTGGCTGGGGTTTTGTTTATGGTTTGAGTTTCAACCTACCCCAACCAAGTGGATTTTGTTGCCAGTTTATATAGTAAACATGTGTACACCAGAAGACAACTAGAACCATATTGTTGTATTTTTAGACTCCTTTATTATATCTCAATTACACTACTTTGTAGTTTGATATGTTTGTTGTACTGGTGAGTCATTTTGCTTATTAATGTCTAAATCCCTGTTAATTGAGTAAATAATTCTCACTGGTACTTGTAGTTTGCTTAAGTCTGAGTTTATTTTGCTTACAGATGGCTTACTTTTGTTTGCTCCTACAGCTGTGAAAACAGCTGTAAACTTTTAGTAACAACTCTAGAGCCTTCCCATTGCCTATTACCAAAGTTATAGATGATTAAAATAATTTTGTATGGATCACTGATATACTAGCCCCTGGTTTTGTAATTTTGAGATCCTGGATTTTGCTAGGGTAAATGCTGTATGGCGCCATAAAGCAGGCCATTGTTGACTCGCTATTAAACATTTTGAAGTAAAAAATATAAGCTTGTCTCTGGGATGGGTTCAATTTAACTGGATTTCAATCGACATAGTGATGACGACTGTACTTGATTTGGTATCAGTGGTGACAAACCATGGGTGGTTTCGTAGGCCTAGCGATAAGCACAATATTTAAGGTATAAGGAAGTTGCAGGATTTTGCGATTTGGCGGTGGGGTATAAATTCTTGTTAGTTTTCCATGCTTTTCCAAAATGAGTCAGAGATAGCAGATAATGGATTCATTCCCATTAGACAACCCTTGAAAGATTAATTTAGCTATTCCTTTAGACCAGACTTGTTATGCAGTTTTCAAGGATCCTTCCTACAGGGAATGCTTTGCAAAAATTCAACCGCTCTGGCATCTGGTTTGGGGCTGCATCAGTGGTGTTTCGAGCAAGGTTATCTACTCTGTTGAAGCTTCCACACAAAGTGGAATTTGAACTTGCAGCACCAACTTCAAGGTAATATCACTTGTTTCTTAAAAGGGAGTCTATTTTTGATAGACCTTTGAGCGGTGCTCTAAAGCCATAGAAGATCATGGGCACACCAAAATAAAAATTCGTTAATAAATCTTTCCCTTGCAGTTTTGACTTTATGTGAAAATTATTTTGCTTTTACATTAGACGATTACCTTCAACTAAAATGACCCTTTCAGAGTTGTAATACCAAAAGATGATCCCATAAAGCCAAACCTTCAACATCTTAATGGATTAGGGCTCCGTTGGCGACAATCGCCAAAAACAGTATTGATAGTTAAGAAACCGCAAGACGTGGCCTCGGATCAAGCACTCATTGAAGTTTCCAAGTAAGCTAGTGTTTAAAAGGTTCTTTTATGCGCTTTTTAAAATAGATTTTGTATAAACCTGTGAGATTTGGTCACCTTGCCTTGTTGAAATTGCTTAAGCTCTTTTATATATTAATCGATAAATTAAAATAAATTGCTCTCCACAAGTCAATATTTTTACGCTCCGTTGGTAAAGAGATTGAAACTGGCCACATATTCATATTTAAACGACTAGCTTAATTTAATATAAAGCTTTAATCTAAGTCCTTTGTAGTTGGCTCAAGGAAACTTACAAGACCAATATTATTATCGAGCCCCACATCAAGGAAGAGGTTCAGAAGCAAATTCCATACGCCATTGTGTTTTCTAAAGGTATTTGGCAGCACCCAAAAGTCTAAAGTCAAGATGAAATCCCCCATCTACAGAACGTAGTTGATTTTGTTGTGACGCTGGGAGGGGATGGTTCAATTCTCCACGTGTCTTCATTGTTCAACAAGCATGTCCCGCCTCTTATTTCGTTTTCGATGGGGCGACTTGGTTTCCTGCTGCCGTTTAGTAACGCCTTCATTTGCTTCTAATTTCTGAAGAGCTTAGTCATTTCAAAAAAGAGCTTGGGCGGCTTATGAATGGGTCGGTGACTGTTTTGGAAAGAAGTCGCCTTCAATGCCGCTTCGTTTTGAAGGACGAAAACCAAGTGAAATGGAATGGAACTTCTACAGGTACACCACAATGGCAGCATTAACCAATGCATCAGATATCGTTCATGTCGCCAATGAAGTCAATGTACACCGTGGCGTCTTTCCCAATTTAACTTCCATCAACTGCTACGTGGATGGACTATTTTTAACCAACGGGATCGTATGGCTTTTGTGTTTACAAGGGCTAATTTATTTAGGCTGATGGGTAACCATCAATACCATTCCATGCTTACATGGTAGGTTGATAGTGGCTACTCCAACAGGCTCCACTGCGTATTCTTTATCTGCCGGTAAGAGGCATGATAAGTAATCACTTAAGAAGACTAGGTGGACCTATAGTTCATCCCTCTATTGAAGGGCTTTTGCTCACTCCGATTTGCCCTCGTTCTTTGAGCTTTCGCCCAGTTCTCCTTCATTCCTTGTCCGTACTCACTTTATCGGTACGTAACTACGCTAAATCTGAACTCATTCCTTCAGTTACATCATTCCAGTAGAAGCATGGCTCAAGTCTCCCTCGATGGGCGAGAAGCCTGTAGCTTAAACTATGGTGAATCTATTGAAGTAAGGAGATCAAGCTATCCATCTGACAACCTTTAGGTAACAAAGTCAGCATATCCTCTTCTTTCTGTCAATCGCGACACTGGAGGGAAGGACTGGACACATGATATCAACCACTTACTGAAATGGAATCAAAACTTCTCAGCTTCACACTCGATCAATTCATCTGAAGAGTAAAGGCTATAGCCTTGCAGTTACACCATTTCTTTTATAACAAATGCATTCAACTAGTTCCCTTTTATATTTACACTCAAGTCCACGCTGGACCTTATCACGCCTGGGCAAAAGCCCTCTGGAGCAGCAACCTTTAAAGCAACTAAATACTTAAGATATATAGCCATGCAATGAAACGTAGTACACCTCAAATCCAAAACGCCTGATTTAAAAAAGTTAACATGCAACTTTAGACACCAACACAGCGATCTCCAGATTACTTAAGAGTGGAATGCCTTGCTCATTGAAATGAGCAGTTCTGCTATCCCAACCCTATCAAGAAAGCTTAGCGGGTCTGATTTCATACCGCTCCCACGGTATGTGAGTAGGCATCCGATTTGAAGGCTGCGTATACCCTGAAGCTTTAAGCATGGCCGTAAATCCAAATAGCTTAATGTCGTAACTGTGCTGTATTCGCAAGTTACAGGGGGGAAATATTTGGAAACTAGATCGTTATCTTTAATGCAATGTATCGCTTATATAGTTTGGGAAATCATTTAAGAGGAACAAGATTGGGACATTCAATCAATTGGATTGGACAGGGGGTGGCTTGATCCTTATAACAAGCTAAGCGTCAAATCGAGCTGTCCACCGAGCAGAGATTGTCACTAGTTCTTGTTGCCTTTGATAAGGAGCGCCTTTTGGGAAAGCTTCAAATACAAAATTAAGAAGAAGAGAAGTATATTTTATTGGATAATACTTAGACTTATATAGCTTTTGCTGTGACAGGGATTTAGTTGGATCAAACCTAGGGGTTGGTCATGTGCAGGATGAGTTCAAGCCGCTAGATACTTGGACAGTCATGCAATATTGATTGGTTGCCATTTCTGGTATATCAAACTGTATATTGGAAATGCACCAAATTGGGTAATGACTGGATGTTAAGTGGGTTGGAAGTAGCCAGAATACTTGTACATCCATCTCTTCAACACCTTATTTAGAAACTCAAGTTGACTTTTACATTTGGCTTCAAGTAGTAAGGAAGCCAGTTTGAGTGGTACAGAGTATCTTGTACAGAACTTTTCTGGGGGTTCAACCCTTTTTTTGACACCTCCCAGCTGAAGGTTGGCTTTCTCTGTTAGAAGGTCTGAGGGAGGTTGTCAGAGGCAAAGGCACCATATTTCACCAATTGTTGTTCTGTTGCTGGGATAATAGTCTCATGTTGCTTCTGGTGGGCCTTGCATGGCTGAAGCCTATTGTGATGCAGGACCTTGTCCTGTTTTCTCTTGCCCAAGCCTTGTAATAGGTAAGTGTTGTTGTCATTTACCTTCAACACAGTGGCAGGGCCCATTTTATCAGGCTGTAATTTACTCTTGTCTGTGTTCACCAACATACATGTCACCAACCTTGTGCCTTGCTTGGACAGGGACAAACATGTTTCATTGCTGGTTTTCTTCCAGCTCCTTCTGGTCACTGTTGGCATGGAGCACCTGAAGATTGGAATGGGACAGCGTTTTGTCAGGTATCTCCAACTTGGGCCCAGCAAGGGCTTGAACAATGTTTGGCTGTGAGCCATAATCCAGTCCAAAGAGACTTTTTCCGGTGGATCTGCTTGCTTGGGAATGGCACACAAGAGAGGTGGTAGAATTTCTTGGGCCAATATTCAGGGGAGCCAGCGGTGAGCTTGGCCAGGGCTTGCACTGGGCTACTGTTTAGCTGCTTGACCCTGCTGTTGGCCTGAAGACAGTAGGGTGCTGTTACTTTGTATTTCATCCCTTGATCTGACAGGTATACATTGGTGTTGTTAGATGTTAACTCTTTGCCTCTGTCTTCAATCACTAGCTCTGGCTGTCCCAACCTGCTGATGATCTCCTTGCCTATGGATCTTTGAACATTGTTACTGGTGTGGACCTTGACAGCCTGTGCCACTGGCCACTGTGTGGCTAAGTCAACGGTGGTGATCATATACTTTTTGTTGTTGCTCTTCCTGGGAATGAGGCCAACAATGTCCAGCGCCCCTACCTTGAAAGGTGATTAAGTGTGGGTTGACAGTACTGGCTTGGGAGAGGTGTTGCTGCTGGCAACCTTCTCAAAAACCATGCATTGTTTAAGTAATTCTTGGATATCTCTGATAAGGGTAGGCCATCATACTTTATTCTTCAGAAACTCCTACAAATTCCTGCTTTTGGCATTTCTAATGTCTCAGTGGCAGCGTAAGATGGTATCTGCTCTTTAGTGTGTGGGTACATATGAGATGGTTGCTCCATCTGACATATTTTGATGCAGCGTTTCTTAGACGTCTGCAAACAAGTGTTTGTTTTTTATGACAGTGTTTTGGGTAATGTTTGTGATGCCTGGGGGGAATCTTTTGTCCTTTGATTTTACCACAAGGAGGGGCCAATCAGGATCTAATCATTTTCCCCCTTGAGGTCCAGACATAGAGCCAGGATAGTGCATCTGCGGTGATCAATTCTGGTCCAAGTTTTTACTGGATTTTAATGCTGAACCCTTTGAGAAATACCATTCCTCTGGCCTGCCTGCGGGATAGGCTTGCTTGTGTTTTAAAGTAGATAAGTGACTTGTGATTGGCAAGGGTTATGAACTCTTTCTGTCTTTCAAGGTAGCAGTGCCACTCCATCAAGCAGTGTATGATTGCAAGCAATCCCTTGCCGTTAATTGTATAGCAGCACTTGCCATTGGTTAGTTTTTGGGATTTTTATGCCACTGGTAAGAACTCCCCACCACAGTTTTTATACAGAATACCCCACCTATGGACGCATCTGAGGCGTCATTCTTCATTTGATAGTCCACATCTCTTCTTGGGTATTGCAAGATAAGTACTGACATTAGTTTCTACTTGAGCTGGCAGAAACAGAGGTCCTGCTGGGGGGCATACAAACTTGAACTTGGTGCCCATGATGAACAACAGAGGTGCTGTGAGAACGTCACAGCTTGGAATGGGGTGGCATATGTAAGCTATCATGCCTAGAAAAGTTCTGTGCTTGCTCTTGTCTTTTGGAGATGGTATCTTGCAAATATCCTGTATCTTCTGCTTGTTGGGTTGAATTCTGTCTTTGGACACTATGTGTCTGTCAGAAAATCCTGATCTATCAGGGTTAAATGATCCATATTCCCATCACTAAAGCTATTGGCTAACAATAGATGGGCCACAGCCAGGTCAAGACCTCTATTCCGGAATGAGGAGAAACTATATCAAGGCTATTATAGTTTACAATCCAGAAGACACCTGAGACATTTTGGGTCTCAGGTCACGGGACAATCCAGAAGCTTCTATAATTAGATGCTAGGCATTCTGGATCCTGAAATAGACGCAAACCCTTCCTACAGAATAAAGACGGGAAAATATAATCATCCTGTTTCACCAAGAAATGAGACAGAAAACCGCCTGTGCAAGTTTTGCACATTAGACCAAACACAAGACGGGACCTGGGCTTATGGCTGTCAACTTAGCTGACCGCATCTAAGTCAAGGAATATACAGGCTGAAGAGGAGAAATTAGAAGCCTAGGATATTACCTCATTCTAAAACCTTATTCAGGTTTGGAATCCAACTCTGGGGGTGAAACTAGTAGCTTGGGGATGATAGGCTAGCTAGTCAGAGTTATCTACAGCTAGACACTAGTCTGGCTGCTACCTTTACGCTATAAAAAGCCCTTCCAAAGATCACTTGGAAGGGAGACAATTAATAACAATCAACATTACTACTAAGCCAAATAGTAGTAGTGTCAAATACAATAAGAGTATATTATTGATACTTCCAGATTCCTGCTAAACCACCATAGACAGTGTCACGTCCCAAAGACCACAGGACTCTCTCTTTACTTGGCTCAAGCAGCAACAGAACTCTGCCAGTTGCTGCAATCACACACCAATTAAAAGCACATCTGTCCCCATACAGATATCCCAATCCCAACATGCATAATACCCTTAATAAAAACAACAACTCTTCTTCACCAAGAACACAAAATCTTGACAGTGTCTTAGGGGGAACATTCAGCATTTAAAATGGCTGCATGTCACTTGTCAAAATTAGCTTTATACTGTTGCAACATCTTCAATTACTCTCTCTTGGGGGAATTAACGCCCCAAGTAGATCACCAAATGGTTCACTGGCCAGCCAGTAAACTGGTGGCACCATTATCAGTCAAGCCATCTATGACAGGGATCACCCAATCCAGATCCTAAATGGAACACAACTTGAGTAAGCCTTGTGACCCAAGAGGAAAATTACTTAGATAAGCCCCACGACCCTCATGATGTACATGGACAGCATGTGGCTTGTCATGATACTATATATTATCCTATATCCATATTCAATAAAGTATCATTCTCTCCTTAAATCTTCCCCTTATTCCATTTATTATACTTCCTAGAAGTATAAGCTTGAAAATACCTAGGTTGACACATTAGAAAAGTCTAGATAAAGTTTACTATCATGTAGCCTACTGGAAGTTGACACTTTTTTAACAAGCAAAAAACCAAATGCTGAACATTTTACCTAGTAAAAATTAAGCTCCAAATAGTTTTTTAGGGTAATATAATCATTTAAAATCCAAAAGTAAAATAAAAAATAATACAAAATGATTGAAAAATATAATAAAAATACACTTCAAAAATAATTTACTATGGAATTAACTGCTTTTACTATAAAATTATTTATTTTCCATATAAAGAGCTCTTAAATTATTTTTCAAAAAAAGCTCAATAAAAATAAATTATATCAAATAAAAAACTAAAGATAAGTACCTATTTTAAGAATAGTTGATATAATAGCAACCCAAAATTACATATACTTTAGTACTAAAACAACTATTTAAGCTAGATAATCTAGGCTCTAGCATAAAAATCTTTTAAAAACTATTAATTCTTTCTACTATTTTAATTTCAATTATATTGGTAAATCAGATAATTAGTTTTAGCATTAAAATTATATAATAAAATATCAGAAAGAGCCAAAAATGTTTATTATAAACTAAGTTGAAGGTTTGTTGCCAGAGAGTATAGTGGCAATCTTTCCTATCTGCTCCCCAAGGTCAGATAGCTTGTACTTATTCTTGACAGCTGTCTTTATATGCTCTTTGTAAATGCTAGCCTTGCAATGTTTTCCCCTCTTTGAGCCCCTACTTTCATATCCTGAAAAGAGGAGACAGTCTTTGTGATAGAAATTACAGGATAGTAAGAAGTTGTCTCCAAGTGGTGGGGAATCACCACCCAAATCCACATGGAGTTAATGATTAACCACCAACTCAGCTTCAGATACCATTTTGTAAAATTTCCAAATGAGATACTAGTATTAAGTAAAATAATTAATCCTACCCAAAATAGCCTAAGATAAATAGCCTGTGAAAGCATCAGAGTGTCTTCAGAATAAAATTCAGGACATTGAGATACAACCAGATTTTCAGCTTCAAAGGCAGGTGAAACAACTCCAAGATTGGCAGGCATAGAATTAACATTGGGCAGTGCCAACAACAAAGTGCCAACAGCAGGGCTCCATCTTCCAGTAATGATCCAGCTGAGAATCAAGTTATAGGGGATGTAGCATAACAATCCAACTACAGAATGAATTTTTAAAAGTAAAGTTAGACCAAGGGATATATGATTTTTATTGAGTAAATTTTGGGAGGACTCAACTCTTAAGAGTTGAAACAGTGAAAATTATTCAATATATATCTAAAATTCTTTTAAGCAATATCACCTGGATCCTGGACTCCTATTTCTTTCACATTTTCAAGTGAGTATCTGGTCCAGGTTGCAAAGAACCCTTGAGTGACCAACTTCTGACAACCATGCTGATTAATAAGCTCATACCGGGTAACCCTCAAATTACGTCAATTTATCAACGTGAATTTGCAAAGAGGAATTGGATTCAACCGGCAAACTGGAGCAGCTGTAACCCATTTCCAATTAACTGTTTGATTCAAGTCTGTTAAATCATTCAGTTTTGTTAAAGGTTTTCTGTCTTTCTGAGCTTTCCTACTCAGCCAAATAATCCCTGGCATTATAGAACTTACCGTGATAGTCTTCCCCTGTTCAGCATTAAGGTGCTCAAAGAAGGTGTTGTATCTGAGATTCACACCAAAGAAGGTCTTTAGATGTTTATGCTAGTTTTATAGGCACAATTTTTTCTTCATTTCATTCTTGAAAGCAGCCTGATATCAATTCCAGCTTGTCTTTGCTGTTGTCTTGCCCCTGTGGCTAAGCACCTTGCGCCTCACCCATTGTGGCTCATAGTAGTCAAAGAAGGATTGGAACTCAGCTTCATGGCTCAAGGAATAAGGATCATTACAGAGAAGCTCATACCCTTGTTCAACATGCTCAGGCTTAATAAATACAAGAGCAACAAACTTCTGGATCAGAAAGTTGCATTTACCAGTTGTATCTTGTTGTGTGAGAGCTGAGGATGATCTTGCCCTTAAGGCGTCTATTGATAGCCTGTCAGTAATGAAATAAACACCCTTGTACCTTGCCATTGAAGGTTTTTACAAAGGCACTGTATTAGGCTGTCTCGTAATCCATGATAATTATTTTGGGACCAAGGGCTCAATTGTGCTCCTTTTCTTCAGCAGCTAGGGTGACTTTATCTTTATCAGTGTCATCAGGATTTGCCCTTGTTGACGGACCAGGATTCTTTTCAGCCTCAGTGAAAATAGCTTTAAGGCCCTTCTGTAGAATCTTGAATATTATTAGGTATATCTTCTCTGAGGCTTCAGGAAGAAGAAAATATGCAAAGGGGAGGACTTTATCATCAAGCTGATAATGCACTCCCCACAGCTGATAGAATAACTTAAGACATGTTGCAAATGTCCCATCACAGAGCCAAGTCTCAGTGGCACACAGTTGCTCTAGATTATTATAGGTGGCATAGAATATGATTCTTTCTTTTAAACCAGGTTCATCACTGTAAAGAAGAAGCTGTTTATTGTCTTGGGTCATCTGCAACTCAGGAGTAAGGACCAAGTTTTTTAGTTAGCACACACTTTTTCCAATTGGGTTTAGCTCTTGGTGTCTATCACAGATATACTTAACAAGTTGTTCACAGTCAGGTTAATTTCAATGTTTTCTTTGCTCAAGTGCTTGGTGGTCTTTACTGTCAGGTGAGTTGCTTTGATGTCTTTTGATACTGAGACTATTTAAAATAGTACTACTTGAGCAACTTTTCAATCAAATTAATTGGAGGCATGCAGGTATGTTCTCCCTTTTTAAGGTAACTTTGTCCTAATCTTGGGTGTTTAGGCAAGCTAGGCAGCTTTTATCTTCACATGTTAAATATTTGCTATTGCTTCCTTGCTTCTGATTATTGCAGTTAAACATATAGTGTCAGGGCCCAGAATGCCCTGGACAATCAGCTGGCTTTTTTAGAGGCCAAACCACCCACAGCTTGGGAATCTTTACTAATTAGCTCACAGGGCAAACCCCCTTTTGACTAACAAATGGCCCAGGATTATAGAGGCACACAAGCCTCAAATCCCTGGCTTCAATTCTATTAACAAATTTGGGCCTCTTAATTATCAGGAAATGGTACATTGGGAGCACAATTGTTTGATTGCGCAATTGGGCACTCAATTGCTTGTGGGTTCTATAAATAGCTATGACATCTTTGCATGCTGAAGCTCAAGCAAGGTTCCTATTATGCTGACCAATAATAATCCCTTCCTAAGTTCTAGTGCGCATTTCCCAGGCAAAATTGTCAGTTTGACTGAAAATGTTGCTGCCAGGTCCCTGATGGCACAAAAGGTTGCATCTTTACCAGTAAGTATAAGTAGTGAGAGGGAAAGCCCTCCTCACTGTTAAAATCTTAAATAACACAAGTTCATGCCCAGAAATCATTATCTTCTTACAGAAATTATCTATTTTTTCTCAAATTTAACTATTCTGTTTGCATTAATTTGTGAATCCTCTAATTAATATAAACTTGCCTATCTGTATCCTCCTGGCTATACTCCTGCTACCTCAGTCAATCCATCCTGCACTCTTGACTTGGTGTATTTTCACTCTCATCATCTGTATCTTTCTCCTGGTTGTGCTAAAGAGACCATCCTTTCTGCTATGAAGGAGATTCCTGCTACTCCCCCTCCCCAACACGCCTCCTGCTCAGGACTCTAGTAAGTTGGGGTTTGTTTATATCACTGTATTGGGGCTAGGCAACCAGGTTGTGCCTCATACTGGAAGTTGGCATCCCCTAGCTACTGCAGTCAACTATCTGGTCAGAATTGCGCCTATTGTGTACATGGCTTTCCAGGCCCAGCCTGCATCTCCTGTAAGAGTCCAGTTGAACTCTGGTATGGGCTGTGACACATAGCCATCACTGACCATGCTTGGCTCATCTTTGACAGACATCAATGAAAAATATTTTTGGAATCTCTTAGGGATCCTGAAGAAGCCCTTAACATTGCAAATATTGTGGGCTTTTATTGCATCTCATGGCCCAGGGAAAGCATGTTAAAAACCAGGAAAGTACTCATGTTGCTCAGCATCTTCATGCTCACCAGGGAAGAGCTTAGAGAAGGGTTCAGGAGAGGGTTTTGAAGAGGGCTCAGGAGAGGACTTGAAGCTTGCCTTAATTTTTTTCTTGTTGAGATCTTCATCTCTCTCAGACTCATGCCAGCTATGAAAGGTGAAACCATCATCAGAGTCCTTCTTAGAAGCTGAAAGTGTGGGGCTTTTCTTTTTGTTCATCTTTTTTAAGCATTTTTTTAAGCACTTTTTTTGTAAAAGAAGAAGCCTTAGCCTTAACAGTGTCCTTGGTAGTTTTTATTGGGCCTTTTCTTATTAGGCTGTGATTTTTTATTTAGCTTATAAAGAAAAAGGGTTAGAGAAATAACTGTGAGTAAAGTATAAAAATGAAAGTTAAAGCTGAAAATATATAAAGTTGTTGATAATTATTATATAGACTATTCAAAAAAAACCTTTAAAATTATTAATATATGCAGTATCAAGGCTTTTTATTAAGAAAGGGTTGGACAAAACTACATTTAAATGTTTAGTGTCAACATTTTAAGTGTTGACATGTATTAAAATTTGATTCTAGACAGTTGGCCTAAAATATTGTTTTAATTCTGACAGTCAACTTGTAGACAGTCAGCATTATTAGGGTAAATCACTATTTAAAAAACATATAAATCTTAATTAAGTTAAGATCAGGTTCAAAATCTAGACTGAAATTATGCTATTTGGTGTTTGGGCTATATAAAGTTATATGAATATAACTTTTAAAAACTAAGTACTACATGTTGTAATAAGTAGTTTTATTATTATGTGAATTTTTGAGGTTCTAAGCTTATTATTCTGTAAGTTGAAATTGCTAAGCCATGTCTTTTGCTTATTAAGCCAGTGAAGGTGACAGCTTTGCCAAAGTTGGCTTTCTTTTATAGTGAAGCTACTATTAAATCTTGCTTAAATTATGTCATTGTGTTTGTTTAACTTATTCTCCTTGTCCCACATTTGCTTTTGTGTTGGATTTTCTTTGTGTCAACTTTAAACAACACTATATAAATCCTAATTTTAACCTATACAATCTGGCTTAGTCCAATGTTTAAGGGTTAACCAGAACACATTCAATGGTTTCAAAGCTATAATAAACCACTAATATAATATATAACAAAGCTTGAAAAATTTACCCACTATATGTCAAACAACTATGAAACAAAGGGACAAATATAAATAGAAATAACTTATTATAAGCAAAGAAATATCAGATTATGTGTATTTTTATTAAAAAATATAAGAAATTGTTAATTTATGTCGACAATATGTAGATTTGTTATTGAAGTCAGGCTTAAATTATTATTATTATAATTTGGCATTTTTAATAGTGATTTCTTTCTTATTTTGTAATAAAAAGTAAGCCTATTCTTAATTGATGTCGAGATTAGCTTTGTTTTATCATTGCTTATCAATTCTGACTATGGGATACAATATACAAAATTAGTTCATTTAGCAAACGGCTAGTAGGCTTTGGCCTAAGTGCCAAATTAAAGTCAACTGTCTGCATGTCAACAAAGTGTCGATATGCAGACAGTTTAAATGCTGACTGTTCCCGGGTTGGTTTGAGAAAAAAGCTCCTATAATTGTGTTAACTAAATTTAATCTACAAATAAACTTAAAATATCTTATTTGACTTTTGATAGTGAAGTATTTTAAATCTTCTTAAATTCACTGTGCTTCTCAGTAATGTTAGTTCTAATACTAGCTTCAGAGAAATCCTTTTTTATTTTTAGTAGTAAAAAATTGTCTGCACAAAATAAATAAAGATGGATTTACAACTTAATACAGTAGTTTTCAAACCTGTTGAAATAAACAAAAATCCCAGTCTAAAAACGAAATTAAAAATCAAGGAATTTATATTAAATTACAATAGATTTGGATCTACTTTGATTTCGTTTTAGGCTGAGTTGCTTTCATTTTAGACTGAGAATTTTCGTTTATCTCAACAGGTTTAAAAATTACTATACCAAGCAATTTTTATTAGGCTATAATTTGCAAATATGTTTGTATCAATTTTTGAACTATTGGCAGTCAAACATATGTGCAATTGAATTAAATGATGGATATATGAGTTTAATGATTGGACAGTTAGAATTTATCTCCAACATTCTTCAAAACAACAGCAATTCCCTGACCACCTCCAATGCAAGCTGAGCCTAATGTGTAAGGAAGACCTCGCGCCTTCATCTGGTGAGCCAGATGCCCCAAAATTCTGGCACCAGAAGCACCAAGGGGATGCCCAATGGCAATAGCACCACCATGAGGGTTGGTTATGCTGCGGTCCAATCCAAGTTCTTTTTCAACTGCGAGGAATTGAGCTGCAAATGCCTCATTAACTTCAATCTGTGCCATATCTGCCAGCTTAAGTCCAGCTCTTTCAAGGGCCCCGCGAATTGCTGGTACTGGTCCAATACCCATGATTTTAGGGTCAACTCCCACAACATGGTAGCCAACAATTTCAGCCAGGGGTTTCAGTTGATACTTCTCTACTGCTTCCTGACTAGCAACTATAACAGCTGCTGCTCCATCACAGATACCTGAGGCATTTCCAGCAGAAACCAAGCCAGTATCCTTGATGAACACGGAAGGAAGTTTTACTAGTCCTTCAAGAGTTGTTTCAGCCCGGGGGTGCTCATCTACGCTCATGAGTTCAACCTTGCGTCGAATCTTAACTTCAACAGGAACAATTTCAGCGTCAAATACTTTATTAGCCGATGCTTTAGCGTATCTTTGCTGAGAGCTGAGAGCAAATTTGTCACAGTCTTCGCGAGTAATGCCATATTGGTTACCAAGGTTTTCAGCAGTGATGCCCATTGGTGTGGGAGTGGGATATCGATCGACTAAGGCAGCAGCTAAAGAATCTTCCAACTTCATATCAATGCCGAACTTGGCTCCATCACGTGCTCCCCGAAGAATATGAGGGGCTTGAGACATAGATTCGGTTCCTCCAGTAAGAACTATTTGGCTATCTCCAAGCTGAATTTCATGAACTGCGTTGATTACAGCTTGAAATCCAGAGCCACACAGGCGATTGATGGTAAGAGCAGGAGTTTCTATCGGGATTCCTGCCCGATGACCAACATGGCGAGCCAAATAAGCGGCATCGACTGAAGTCTGGTTGACATTTCCAAAAACAATGGAATCAACTTTGATCCCTTTAGGGAGTTCTGAAAGGGCAGCCTTGGAAGCTAGACCTCCAAGCTCATTAGCTGTAAAGCCCTTGAGTTTTCCTGAGAAGGCACCAAAAGGAGTGCGCTTAGCAGCTACAATGTAGACCTTTGACAAATTCTTTTTCATTATTCTAAAAAGTTGAAGTTTAAAATACCGAAAAGATTTTTTTTTGATTGTAAATTAAGGGAAATCAAACAGTTGAAAACTACATAGCATTAGAATTTAAATCAAATTGTATAATAATACTATAAATCAACAGCATGGCTCACCTTTATTATAATCACTTGGAACTGAACAGTGAATAACTTCTGAGGCTTGCACTTTAAATTACTCAGCACTATACTCAATTTCCTTGTTTAACGTGAATACGGAGCTGACGACCACACGTATGCCGAGCACATGTAATTTAGTGACGCCTTCCGCCATCTCGGCCCGCAGTTTAATGTGATATTTATGTGTCAATTGAGCCAAAAGTATCCTTATTAGATCTACCACAATCCAAACTTCTGTTGAAACATTGATGACGACTCTGGCGGGCCGCCGATTGACCAAGTAAAACAAATTCTACTAATTTGGAAAAGAATCCATTATTTCCACTATTGACAACATGGAGCTGCAGAGTCTTTACAAAGAATAAAACAATAGTTCAAATTTAAGTCATGGACTGCTCTTTCACGCCAACTATCGAACTTGGATTTCAAGTAAAGAATTATCACAATTCAGGATCGATGAAAAATAATATCATACACTTAACTATACAAAAATCAATGAACTATGCTTACAAAATTTATCCTTTGACAAGCCAAATAATTCATGGACCTTGCTTTTAAGATGTAAATTAAGTGCATAATTCACATATAAAAATATATATATATCCTCCTAACTTTTTTAAAATTTTGTTATGCATCTTATTTCATATACATATTTCGATTCACTTAAGGATCCAGGCCCCTTTAAAACATTTTTAATTTGTATATGAAACATGAGCTTATATAAAATCAGCATATTATCAAAAAATCGAGAAACTTTTAGGCACATGTTAAAATAAAATATCACAATCAATCATATGTTTAAAATATTATCAATTTTTAATCTTTTTTATTTTATTTATTTTATACAGTTAAAGCAAAGTACAGCAGCTTTCAAAGCCGTGACACTAAGTGAAATCAACTCAGATGCAAAAAGAAATTAAATCCCAGTGAATTTATATTGATTAACAATATATTTGAGTTCACTTCTATCTTGTTTGCATCTGAGTTGATTTCACTTAGTGCATGGCTTTGAAAACTGCTGTATAAAAAATATATTTATTAAATTAGAGCAGATTATAATCATTTTAGCAGATCAAACTTATTATTGTAATTATATAGATCACTTCTCAAGATTTTATGGCTTAAGAAAATCACTTTTAATGTTTACTAAGAAAGACAATGCAGTGTTGATTTAAAAGGCAAACATGGCTATATTAAAACAATTTCTGTGATGTCAGCTACTTTTATATTTTATTTTATCGCTCACTGTCAGGGCTTCAGAATCATATGGTAGACTTGACCATTGTTTCTCTGACTGATTGGCTCCAGAAGGCCAATCATCACAGAGCTGTCAAGCTTCAGGAAGTATTAGCTGATACCATTTATAGCTTTTGTTGCAACATCTTTAATTACTCCCTCTCGGGGAATTAACACCCTGAGTAAATCACTGAGCGGCTCACCGAGTGGTTCACCGCCCAGTCAATAAGCCAGTGGTACCTTTATCAGTTAACCATCTATGACAGGGATCACTCAATCCAGGTCCTAAATGGAACTCAACTTGATTAAGCCTCGTGACTCAAGAGGAACATTACTCAGATAAGCCCCATGATCTCCATGACGTACATGGACGGCATGTGGCTTGTCATGATACTATATAATATCCTATATTCATATCTAATAAAGTATCATTCTCTTCTTAATCTTCCCCTTTATTTTGTTTATTATACTTCCCAGAAGTATAAACTTGACAGTGTTAGCACAGGTAGGTTATCCATACCTACCCAACTCAAAGAAAAAATTCCTCCCAAGAAAAGAACGCAAACAATGTCACTCCCTAACGGCTGGAGAGATTACAAAGTAGGACAAGACGTTCCCGCAGGCCTTGTCATCTACAATAATCTCCTTGTATCCATTGACCAGTACAACACTCTCAAAGCCCACAGACTTTTTTCTACCATGTCAACCACAACAGCGCCTACACAACCTGAGATACCCAATATTGTGTTTCAACGCTTAAGTACCGCTGAGATTGGCGCCTTTGCAGGACTACACTGTGAGAACACTTCTCTTTGGATCAACAGCACTGAGAGCAAGTTTGAACAAGTGGAGTACCCCCAAAGACTCTGGGTCAGCAAAATTGCCCTCCGTGTCACAGGGACTGCTTCACGCTTTGTTACTAAATGGCTAGCCCAACATCCTGACCAGAAGGAAAACTAGGAAGTGTTTAAGGCCACATTCCTCAAAAAGTTCTCCACGAAGGACTCAGACGTGGTGATTATGACCAAACTTCAAACCTTCAAAATGACAAAAACCATCAAAGAATACATCACAGCATATGAAGGACTACATGACCGTGCGCCTAACACCATCAACTTTGATGAACCTGGACCATGCCTGGACTTCTACAATGGCCTTTTCACACACATTAGACGTCAGTTTGACAAGACCCGCTGCAAGAACCTTGAGGATGTATTTCTAGAAGGAAAACACGCAGCTCAGAATTCTGACAATCTACACGCCACCAACAAGCGCAAGGAAAACCCTGCAGCTAAGAGAGAGCCTTGCCCCAATAAGCAAAACAACCAAGCCAACAGTACCCATTATCAAAACAGGAATTGCACTGCACAAGCCAACCAGGCCAGCACCAAAGATACTAACGAGGAGAGGAAAGCTCAGGAGAGTGCTTAGGCAAGCCACTCTCCCCCTCTTCACAAGACTTGTACAAAAAAAGGACATGAACTCAATCACCATGATCCAGGTTCCCTCCAGCAATCCTCTACTGTTTGCTGCCCAAACTGGAAATAAACTCCTTACCTATCCTTTCCGTTTTTGCAGATACCAGGGCACAGAACTATTTGACACTGAAGCCAATCAATCACTCATTAACAAGAGTTTCACAGACTCATGAAGTTACCTACCATTTGAAGTAGCATCAAAAAAGTCATAGTGGCAGACAACTGCAGCACACCAGTTACCCACAAGACAAAACCTTTCTGGGCCCAAATTGAAGACGTCCAAACAACAATTAGCAGCCCCATCATTCCAATCCCCAAATACAATATCATACTTGGATTATATTGGATGAAAAAGACAAAGCCTCACATTGACTGAGACAGTGCCACTCTCACTATCCAGCAAGGAGAAGTCCACCATCATGTGTACCTGACACATCTTGACACCCTCATGAGGGACCACATATTTGTAAAGATTATGAAAACGGAGAAAGAAACTGACATCAGCAAAATCAATTGGAGCACATGTACGTATGAGGTCATACACTTCAAAAACACAGAAACTCAACACAAACAGAACCCAATTAGAGACCAGCTAGTCAATGAATTTCTCTCTGTATTCCAAGAAACACTACCTGGGTTGCCCCCTGATTGGGGTATACAACATGAGATTGACCTAAAAGGTAGTGTGCCTAAAGCACGACCCATCTACCGCCTCACACCACAAGAAGACAACACTCTGAAAGCTTACCTTGACAAAGCACTTGAGAAAGGCCTCATCAGACCCTCAAAATCACCCTTTGGTGCTGCTTTCTTCTTTGTGGCAAAGAAAGATGGAGGCCTCCACCTGGTCACAGACTACAGGGCCCTCAACAAGGTCACAATAAAGAACAGGTATCCCCTGCCTCTGATTGATGACCTTTTTGATGCCCTGGGGGGGTCCCAAATCTTCACAAAAATTGATTTGACAGCAGGTTACCACCAAATTTGCGTGAAACCTGAAGACATTCCAAAGGCTGCATTTTGAACTAAATATGGGTCCTTTGAATGTGTTGCACTCAATTTTGGCATGACAAACGCTCCCAATACCTTTGTAACCTTCATGAATGAAGTATTCAAGAAACACATTGGGAAAAGAGAAATCATATACCTGGACAACATCATCATTTACAGTCCCAACCTACAACAACACTGGGAAGACGTCTGCACAGACCTCTGTACCCTGGAAGAAAACCAACTAGTTGCCAAACCATCCAAATGCAAGTTCTTCTCAACTGAACTTCCATTTCTCAGCCATATCATCAGCAAGGACGGTATCAAGCTGGATCCAGACAAAATACACGCTATAACAGAGATGCCAGCCCCAAGGAACAAGAGCAAACTATGCACTTTCCTTGGAATAGTAGCCTATGTACACAGGTTCATCCCTAACTGGGGCGCTCTGATAGCCCCCTTGTCAGCCATCACTGGGAAAAAAACCAAATTTTTCTGGACACCTTTACAAGATCAACATTTCCGCCAACTAAAAAAGTGCATGGTTACCGCCCCCATCCTGCAATACCTAAACTGTGAGGGTATCTATGATCTAGAAACCAACGCCTCTGATTATATTATAGAAGAAGTCCTCTGTATCCAAACGGCTCAAAAGGACTTTCTCCCTGTGGCATATGAATCAAGGAAGCTATCAGATGGCAAACAAAGATACCCTATACACAATAAGGAATTGGTTGCCATCATACACTGCCTTATGAAATAGTGATGCTATCTGGAAGGAGCCCAGAAGTTCAAAGTACTCACCAACCACAAGTTGTTGATATTCTTCAAGACACAACAACACCTGTCAATAATAAAAGCCAAATGGATGAGTCTCATACAGAGATACCTCATGCAAATTGAATACAATCCAGGCAGAGAGATGCTTACTGCAGAAGCCCTATCAAGGCTATACAATAAACATATCCTTTGCACTGATAGTGACCTCAACTGGCCCATGTTAATCATGGGGAATCTCCAGGAAGAGTTCCCACCTGGCACACCAATGGACATCCAAGAAAAAGTCCTCAAGAACAAATATCTGTTCAAAAACGTATATTGTACCCTTCACCAAATACTTCCAAATGGTGACACTGTATCCTACGTCCTGTCAACACAAAAGATTGACACAATCCTCTGTTATAACAGAGACTTGGGACACACCTGTAGCAGAAACTTGCATGAATATCTCAAGACTTGCTACTGGTGGCCCAACATGCTAGATGATATCAGAGAGGTACTGGAACAATGTGAGGTCTGTGAGAAGTACACACAAACCAAAGCTCCACCCAAGTCAGTAGTACTCGTATCCATCACACAACCCTTTAAGGTATGGTAGTTGGATATTGTGGGACCTATGCCTGGTGAAAGCAAAGGCAAGAAGTACATCATCACAGCCATCAACTATGCAACCAGATGGCCCGTAGCACAAGTCACAAAAGAGCACAAAGGCAATGACATGAGACAATTCATTGGCAAGGAGATCATAGCAAAGCTTGGAAAGCCTGACCTCTTAATCACAGATGGAGGCACTGAACTCAAAGCTATTGACACCAACATCTATCTCGCCAAAAATGGAATAAAATACGTCACAGCCAGCCCATATCACCCACAAGCAAATGGATGTATAGAACAACTAAACAGCTCTTTACTGGAAGCCCTCAGTAAGTTGTCTGCCAACAATCCAAAAGCCTGGGTTGACATGCTACCAACCGCTCTTATGGTCTGCAGAACATGAGTCAACCACAATATGGGCAAAAGCCCTTATGAACCTGTCTATGGTCAGAAACCCTCACTTGTCAGTACAACCATGAGACCACGGCTGCCACTTCCAAAGAAGATACCAGACAGTAATGACCCAAAAGTACTACAAGCCAGAAAGGACCAAGAAGTGATGGAACAACAAAGGGTTCAGTGGGAAGCAATCCCATTGCAACAAGAAAGGTTCCAAGTTGGAGACAAGATCTGGGTTGTCAATCACAACCAACACAAATTAGACCCAGGGTTACTCGGACCAGGCATTGTAATGGAGGTGAAGCCCAATAACACCTACCTCATCAAAGAGATTGGAGCTTGAACCAAACTGAAACATATGCATCATGACCAACTTTGTTTGTGTAAGGCAAGGGCAGCTCAACAAAATTCAAGTCTCCCTGTACCCAACGCCAAACTGGATCAATATCAAGCCCGTATACCAGATAGTCTCAAGAAGATTCCCAAGGCTCCACCTTCCAGCACCCCAGGGGGGATGTTGCAACATCTTTGATTACTCCCTCTTGGGGAATTAACACCCTGAGTAAATCAACAAGTGGCTCACTGAGTGGTTCACCGCCCAGCCAATAAACTGGTGGCACCATTATCAGTTAACCATCTATGACGGGGATCACTCAATCCAGGTCCTAAATGGAACTCAACTTGATTAAGCCTCGTGACTCAAGAGGAAAATTACTCAGATAAGCCCCATGATCTCCATGACGTACATGGACAGCATGTGGCTTGTCATGATACTATATAATATCCTATATTTATATCTAATAAAGTATCATTCTTCTTCTATCTTCCTCTTTATTTTGTTTATTATACTTCCCAGAAGTATAAACTCAACACTTTGGTTAATCAGGATACTAATAATTACCCCAAAGATTGATTGTGATTCACTACTGGACTTCTCATTGGTTTGAATCTAAGCTATTAAGCTTGATGATTCTTGAATATGATTACAGAAGGTACCTCTGCCAATAAGCTTGATGATTCCTGAATATGATTGCAGGGTGTGCCTCTACCAAATATTTGCGCCTGGACTCAAATCAGAACACACCTAATATGAAAGGTCATTTAGAAGAACAAAGCATAATTCAAAAACCCATTAACAGGGTAACTAAATATTGCATATGCATGAATCATAGACAAGATGCTGCTAAGACCCTGTTACAATAGGCTGGGGTCTGGTAATTAATTAAAGTCCCATGCCAGACCAATATGGCTGCCTAACTCTGGGGGCTGAAACTAGAAGTCTTGAGAACAAATAGACTGACTAGTAAGAGTTAGAAGCGTTAGATAACAATCTAGAAAGAGGGCTTATTCACCCTATAAAATATGCTCTTCTTATTAAAGATTGAGCAGAATATTCACCCTTGAAGATAGAGATTGTAGATCTCTATCAGTATATCACTACTAACCAATGCCTAGTATTTAGAAGTATCTGAGTAAAGCGCAACACTGTCTACTTTCAGACCCAGTGTATTTTCTCCTACAGACTAACATGACACTTCTGGAACATAGCTGTATCCTAGACCTAACTGATAGCTAAATATTGTTGCCATACAATCTTCTATCAACATCCCTATTACAAATGACAAATAATAAAGATCTTTTCTCAAGACCCATAAATATTGACAACCACCCTGAGTGAATTCTCAGGATGCCAGACTATTGGTGGGCAAGGAAGTGTAAATTGGACCCATCACCCTGATTTATGGTGCTAAGTGAAGGCTTTTTTCAGTCAGCAAGCTTGTCAAGGCCTCCATACACTTATCTCCAAGTGCTTTCCCACATTTAGAATGTGCTTGTCTCTAACAGATTTTTTTGTCTTTCATCTTTTCAATTAATGTAGTAAAACATTACTAATACTCATCTAGCCCAAAGGCAAAAGTTAGCTCAAAGAGACCAACTCCCAGAAAATATTTATTTCTGTTTTGTGACACCCAACAGTCAATTCATGCATCATATTTTTAAACAGATCAAATTGTACACACCATCCATTTAACTTTTTTTGTACTAGTGTCAAGGGTCTGGATGTACAAGCATTCTGGCTACCGCTAACCTACTTAACATCCAGTCATTGCCTGATTTAGTCCCCTTCCAATATACTGTTTGACATACCAAGAATGGTAACCAAGCAATATCACCTGACTGTCCAAGTATCCAGTGGCTTGAACCCATCCAGCACATGACCAACCCCTAGGTTTGATCCAACTAAATCCCTGCCATAGTCAAACCTATATAAGTCTAAAGTATTATCTAATAAAATATACTTCTCTTCTTTCTTAATTCCATATTTGAGGCAACCGCCAGAATTAACTCATTCCGCAAGTCAACTTACTGAATGTCAACAATTTGTCAACATTCAGTAAGTCGACATTATTTTGGTATTTATCCGCCGGAATTGGGCATTTCCAAAACTAAGCTAATTTTTCATAGTGAATTATTAAGTCAGAATTGCAAAATTAAAAAGGAACAGACATAATGTCAACACCATTTAAACAAAGGCTTAATTTTAAGCCAAAAAACTAATATAATTTACTATGAAAATGTAAGTTTCTTTGTACTTTTACATTAAGGTTGACTACAGTAAGTAATATCTGGATGTCAACCCCAAATAAGAATCCATAAATTTCTTAATAAAATACACAATATTCTAAAAATAACTACTTTTTATATTTTATACTACTGTTTTTATTAAATATATATTAAGATAAGCATTGAACAAAGACATATGCCAACTTTCAGAGCATTCTTTGTATTATTTAGATATTTACTGTTATTTTAAACTCACTGGATAAACTATAGCTTATTTCCAGAAGTCCACTTAAGCCAACACACATATGTTAAAACTAGAATTTATATATGTAATTATAATGTCAACTTTGTGTCAAATTGACGTGTTGCCTAAATTGCAACAAAGGGGTTTGGCTAAGCAAACAAAGTGACATAATTTAAGCAAGATTTAATAGGAGAGTTGCTATAAAAGAACACTGACTGCCTGAATGTTGACACCTTCACTTATTTATTAGTAAAACACTGCCGCTTAACAAAAAGCACACATACAATGGTATGGTAATTCAGGCCAAAGTACCCAGGGCTGTACTTTAGACTTCCCTCTACAATCCCTATTATTTAGTTTTCATAAGTTACATATGCAACTCTTTAATTTTTTAAAATTTAAAAATAATCAATTTTGGCCTTAAAAAACCAACTCCGGAAAATATTAACCAAGCTTTATAAGTGATTTACATAGTGTTTTTCCACTTTAATGCTGACTGTCAGTATGTTGACGTCAAAATTAAAGCGTTTTTTTATGCTGACAAACTAAATTAAATATTTTTGACTACTGTGACTACCAGAATGTCAACTTTTTATTTAAACATGGGTTTTTTCTATTCTTTAATAATAAACTAGCTCTAAAATTACTTTCTATACTTCTATAAACTATTTACTTAATAATAAAATTTAAAACAAGTGATTATTATTTAATTTTATTCATGTCTCACATGATTATTCTTACTTTATGAACTCTACTCTAATTATTGTAGGACAAATCTTCCAAGAAGCCACAAAATAACCCCAAGTCAACCAAGAAAGTACCCAAAGCCTCTGGAAAGGCCCAAAGTCCCTACCCCAACAAAAAACCAGCCAAAGAGCCCTCAACAAAACAGAAGACAAAGGAGAAGACCCCAGACCCTGAAAGCAAAGAGCCCTCCCCTGCCCCCTCCTCTTCTCCAAGCTGGTACCAATCAGAAGGAGATGAGGTTCCACTAAACAAGCAAGGAAGAAAGAAGATACCCAAGAGTCCAGAACCCCAGCCAAGCCCAGATGAATCAAGCTCAAAGGAATCAAGCCCCAAGGAATCAAGCTCATCCCAGTCCAGAAAGCGCAAGAATCCAACTCCAGATAATTCCCCTCCACCGCCCAACAAATCTGCACCTCCATCCTCCTCATCAAGTATCAATAAAGAAGATCCTGATGATTACCTGTCTGACTATCATCAAGCACCAATTGGCCCATGGGATCCCCTAAAGGTTCACAATATATGTAACGTCAAAGGAGAGTTTAAGCTCCCAAAGAAGTTCCCTCGGTTTTTCCCTCTAATGTCTGTCAAAGGAGGTGCAAGTTTAGTCTGTGATGGCTATGTTTTCAATTGCAACAATCAGAAGAGAGCAGGAAGAAGCAAGCATTATGTATGTGAAGATAGAAGCTGTGCTGCCAGAATCAATACAGAAGGATGGGATAAAGTCACTAGTGAAAAAGGAGAGCACACATGCAATGCTCCAATAAATCTTATTGAAAAGCTTCTAAAGTGGTACCTCTACCAAATGGTCCCAGTCTCCAAAGATGTCAAGGCTTCTGATCTGGCAGTTAAGGCCACCACACACCTAAGTAATGAGAACCTGAAGCTCATCCCTGACCGCAACCAGTTAGTGAAGTACATATGTGACAAACGCCGTGACCTAGTCCCCCATAAGAAATCAGCCATGGTTCAAGGAGAGTTAGTCTTGACAGAGGAGTTAAAGATGTTCAATGGTGATGAGGTATTCCTTTTACATGATGATGGTCCTACAGCAGAGGCAAGAATTATATGCTATGCTACACAACAGAACCTGGAGCAGTTGAGGGATTCAGAGACCTGGTTATGTGATGGTACCTTTGCAGTATGCCCCCGCCTTTTTTACCAACTATGGGTTGTACATTCCCTTATTGAAGGCAAGGTGCTCCCATTTGCCTACTTTCTGCTTCCTGGGGCAACAGAAGAGATCTACACAAGGGCCTTTAAAATCCTTCAGGAGGGCATCAAAGCCCTACCCAGTAATAGAAAGAGTCCCCCTGGCCATAACACTAGAGCCAATCCAGATGATGATGAAAAGGATGAAGCCACCCTTGCTGCAGAAAAAGAAGCTCAAGATAAAGCACTTGGCCCCTCAACTATAATCATGGACTATGAAACTGCCCAGTATAACGCTTTTGTAAATACCTTTGATGGAGAGGTCCAGGGGTGTTTTTTCCATTATTGACAGGCTGTCAACAGGCAACTAAAGGGTCTACCTGAGCTCAGCAAGCTCCACTGTCTAGATACATCAGGAAAGTGCAAGTTCTTAATTCAGCAGTTTGTAGCACTAGCCTTTGTAAAGCCAGAGCATGCTGGACAAGCCTTTGAGCTCCTATGCCAGGATCCATATGCCAAGAAACATGATGGTGCCTTCTACCCTTTCATTGAATATTATGAACCACAGTGGATTGGACGTAAGGTCACTAAGCGCCAGAGCAAGCCCAGAGCCAAAGCCAACTGGAACTGCTACCAGGCAGTTCTTAAGGATGAGATGAAAACTACTTCATCTTTGGAGGGCTGGCATAAGCATATCAAGTCCTCCTTTGGAATCAAGCCCAGATACAACACCTTCTACAAGCACCTCAAAGTCCAACAGGGGAAGACTGCTGCATCCATCAGAGATATTGAGAACCGCCCATCCAAGAAGAAGAGAACCACCAAAGAGAAACAGTATCAAGAGAAGATCAAGGACGTTGTCAAGGCCAAATATAAGCTTTCAGAGATTGGGGAATACATCAAGAAGATTGCCACAGTTCTTAATGGCAACCAGGTTATTACAGTCTAGCTTTTCATTAAATTTATTGAGTATTGCCTAATTTTTTATATAGTTCTTATATATTAAGTATAATATTTTTAAATAAATAGTTATTCTAAATAAATCATTAATCTTTTATGATACTGCTTTTATAAAATCATTGGTTTTTTATTGATAGTTTGATGCTTTAGACTGTATTACATGGCCTATATTGGTATTTTACTAGTAAATTATATGTTTTTTGTAGTTTTCAATATAGAAAAAACTTTATATTACTGTTTCTGATTGCTATATTTTGCTATAATACGTGAAATTTTATGTAGTACCTTTTTGTGTATTGAATTTTTTTGTTTTTATAAGTGGGAAAAAATTTATTATAGTAAAGATAGCTAATTTCATAGTAAAATAAAATAAAAGTGTATTTTTATGAAATTTTTTAATATTCATGTATAATTTTTTATGGACTTTTTAAAATCTATGTTGTCACATTACCCTAAAAAGTATCTTGAAGCTTAATTTTTATTAAGTAAAATGTTCAGGAAACAGGTTTCTGCTTATTAAAAAAGTGTCAACATTTAGTAGTCTGCATGAGTTAAAACTTAATTCTGACTTTTCAATGCTGTTGACATTAAAGTATTTTTAATTCTGATTATTGACATATAGTAAGTCAACTTGCGGAATGAGTTAATTCTGGCAGTTGCCCATATTTGAAGCTTCCCCAAAAGGCGCTCCTTATCACTGGTAGCAGCTATGGGTTTTTGACCACACCCATGAGAGAGAAAATGACTGGCCAAAACCCACCCACCTTTGCTCACATACTCAACCAGGCCACATCCCAGGATACCTGGAAGACATACTTTTGCTCCCACAACATTGACAAAGATATACCTAGTGGATGCACTGTATTTGAAGGTCTGGTCATGCTCAAAGCATGCGCCAAGATCATTCAATACAGTTGCTCTCTTCAACCACAAAAAACGCAATACCACCTATCACAGGTGAAGTTACCAACAAAAAATACATTGGTATTGAAAAGCTCTTTGGTAAAAACAAAGAAAAATTCATCAACTGGCTAGACCACTCATCCGCTAAACTCTGCGCCAGCCGCATCCCCCACAAAAAATGGGTCCAGGAAGCCAGCAAGTGCCTGTATGAGGCTGCAGCTAACTGGTTTGCCACCTGGGTTGACTCACGAGCTAACAACCAGCTTGACAACTGGGAAGAGTTCAAAGCAGACATCACCCACAATTTCTACATCACCAAATCCCTCCAAGACATTGTAATACAACTCAGTGATCTTCCTCAGAAGACCACTATCACAGCTTATGCCAACAAATTTGAGGAAATACATTGCAAGATCCAGAACCCAGCACAAGCTGACAATGTACACACCAGAGCATCATTCATCAACAGAATGAAACCCTCTGTTGCTTCCCTCATCTGCCCAGAGGCAAATACCTCCATGCCTGCACTCATTGCAGAAGCCAAGCGCGCTGAAAAACGCGCAAACATGGAATATGCTGCACGCAACAGCAATTTCTCCTCAAACGGCAATGGCAGAGAAAACTCCAATGACAATAAATGCCAAAATACCAACCATAACAACAGCAAACCCAATTGCAATAATGGCAATTGCAGCCAAAGTGCAAACTGCTCTTGTCCCAAGAAAGAGGACACTGCCAAAGTTAACAATGCTGAGGTAGCAACCCACTATGAATCTGACCCCACATTCTCTGACCTCAAAGGTCTCAAAACATAGGAACAGGGAAAAGAGGAGGGGGAACAGGATTAAGTACCCCTGTCTCCCCCCAACTTGACAAGAAATTGTACCAAGGCACAAACTTTGCTGCTTGCATTCCCCTTATCCTGCAGTCCTCCATTTTTATGAACTTAAAAATTAAAGATTGCTTACAACTTCTTGTCCACCCATGCAATTAAAAATCACATACACATAAAATTTTATTTGACTCTGATGTACAACACACCATGGTTAGCAAGCCATTTGTAATCAAGTACAAAGTACCAGTTGTCAAATCCAACTTCAAATACGCCAGAATGGCAGATAAATCAAAGGTTCTACTTGAAGGGAAAACAACTCCCTTCAGAATTAACCTCCAAGGCATACAAACGTCCATCAAATTAATTGTCATGAACAACATAAACTACAACATTGTAGCAGGAATAGACTGGTTCACCTGAGTGAACCCCAGCGTATGTTTGAAAACAAAAACCATGACCATCAAACGCAACAGAGTCAATTTTAACATCCTCAAAGAACCCAATGACCTCATCCTAAGAGACACAGTATTTGTCCAGGTCATAAACCAAGATGACTCAGAACATCTAACTAAAGATATTAACCTCCACATAATGAGGTACACTGAGTTCAATAACATACAAACACAAAAAATCCAATGCCCAGAACTTGCGGCACTCCTAAATGAATACACTCACGTATTCAAAGAAGAACTCACCAAGCTACCCCCAAACGGGAGGTCAAACATGACATTGCCTTATGCAAAGCCATGCCCAAAAATGCACCCCTCTACAGGCTCTCTCCCATGGAGACCCAAACACTCAAAAAACACATTGAGGACAACTTAGCTAAAGGCTTCATCCACCTGTCTGAATCCCCATGGGGGGCAGCAGTATTCTTTGTAAAGAAAAAGGAAGGCACTCTACGTCTAGTAACTGACTATAGAGCTCTCAATGCAAGCACATTAAAGAATAAATACCCTATTCCACTTATAGAGAATCTGTTTGTAAGACTCTCAGGTGCCAAATTTTTCTCCAAAATTGACCTCACCTCAGGGTACAACCAGGTTGAAGTAAAGGAAAAGGACATACCAAAAATTGCTTTCTGTACACAATTTGGATTCTTTGAATGTAGAGTAATGAACTTTGGAATGACCAACGCTCCTGCAACGTTTGTCACTATGATGAACCAAGCACTAAACAGTCTCTCAAATACATTATGCTATCTTGACAATATCATTATATTCTCAAAAACCAAAGAGGAACACCTCACATATGTCCAAGAGACACTTGATCAACTCGCAAAGCACAAACTTTACGCAAAACCAAGTAAGTGCCAATTTATGGAAAATGAACTCCTGTTCTTGGGCCACATTGTCTCTGACGGTGGCATCAAATCAGACCCAGATAAAATAAAAGCCATAAATAACATGCAACACCCCACCTCCATGAAACAAGTAAGATGCTTTCTTGGTATGATAGCTTACCTAAGGAAATACATCAAAGACTGCAGAAAACTAATCACACCAATCAATGAATTAACCAAGGGTAATGCCAAAAAAATTCATCTGGACACCAGAATGTGACAAGAATTTCCATTTATTAAAATAAGCTCTGATTGAAGCACCAATCTTGCAATACCCTAACAATAACGGGTGCTACAAGCTTGAGTCAGATGCCAGCAACACCGCCATTGGCGCAGTCCTGCGCATCTGCCAGCCAGGGCAGCAAGACTTCCTGCCAGTATGTTACAAAGGCAGAAAACTAACCAATACTGAGCAGAGATACCCAATACACAATAAGGAATTGCTAGCAATATACAACGCTTGCAAGAAATGGAGATGTTATTTAGAAGGACATTTAAACGTCCGAGTACTAACTGACCATAAATCCTTAATCTATTTCAAAACTCAAAACCTCCTACAGTAGAGCAAGCACCAAACCTACAACACATCTGCCTTAAAGCAAAAATAGCTGAAATGAAGAGGCTCAAGACACAAAAGGTAACTTCCACAGAGAAACCACTTCCCATCAACTCCCCTGTCTGGATTCTAGCTGGCAACAGAAAGAAACTAGACTCAGTACACAGGGGACCAGGAATAGTCATCAAATACAGACCAGAGCACAACACTTACATAGTAAAATTCCAAAGTGCCAAAAACCCAATTATCAAGAAATACCACAGAATCCGTCTCTGCCTCAGTAAAGGAGAGCACTCAACCAGACTGGTTCTAACTAGCAAATATCTCCAGGAGCATCAGGCGGCAGCTGTTAAGACAAAGTCCCCTCCTGATGCACCAGAGTAACCCCTTAAGGGGGGTGTCAAGGGTCTGGATGTACAAGCATTCTGGCTACTGCCAACCTACTTAACATCCAGCCATTTCCTGATTTAGTCCCCTTTCAATATACTGTTTGACATACCGAGAATGGTAACCAAGCAATATCACCTGACTGTCCAAGTATCCAGTGGCTCAAACCCATCCAGAACATGACCAACCCCTAGGTTTGATCCAACTAAATCCCCACCACAGTCAAGTCTATATAAGTCTAAAGTATTATCCAATAAAATATACTTCTCTTCTTTCTTAATTCCATATTTGAAGCTTCCCCAAAAGGTGCTCCTTATCACTAGTTAATCATTGGTAAAATATTCACAGTAAAGAGCTCTGTAAAGATGACAGTCATAAATACATACACTATGTAGCTTGCCGCGCTTTTTAAATAACAGCAAAATAATTCTATAGTAATGTAAGGCACAAGGCATTTGCTTGAATACAGTCATATGTGAGAATATGATTGTTATTGTATCAGAAGATCTAGGATCAATGAAAACATGTTTGTTGCCAAAGGATGGCTCCTGATTAAACATAAGTACTTGCAAATTAAAAGATAATTTTATTGTGATTAATTAATTCTTCTTATACCTTCTCAGAGGTTAATTCCTGGGCTGCTAGAAATGTCTTTTAGGATATTTTGACACACTTCTAAATTGGGTAATCAGTCATCTAGGATTGGCGTTTATTGCATGTCAACCAATAAAACATATTTATCTTCACCCAGCACAGGTGGCTGTGGGGTTCCTGTCCACCAGTCCCCAAAGTGTGTCCTGGATCATAGCCAGGGACCAGCTGGAAGGGATTGTCATTCTCTAGTAAGAGAAAATGTATCTCAGAAATATGTATAGGGGTCAAAATGGGCTTTTATACACTCTCAGAAGGAAGATCCTCTTAGAAACCTTCTGGTATATGGCCTGGTGGGTCAGGGAAACAATATGGGTTTGCCAATACTTGGAGTCCTCCAACAATATCTTGGACTCCTTGTACTTGGTCTTGGACTTCTGCTCCTTAAACTTGGACTTCTGCGCCTTAGCATCAGACTCCTGCGCCATGCTTAGGATCTAGCTCCTTATTCTTAGGCTCCTGCTCTGTTATCTTGGGATTCAGCTCTCTGTATATCTTTGGTGGCCTTAGTATTCCACTTGTATCAGTTCAACCAAGCTCCTGCTGGCAATCAAAAGGCTTCTAAAAACCTTTTGGCAGAAACTTAAAAAGATCTGGAAAAGACTCTGTCAAAGACCTGAAAAGACCCTGTAACTTTCCAGCCAGCCACCTTCTTATAGTGTCTTTTTTCCAACGGTTTTATCCTTCAAAATGGCTTTCTTCAGAAGCTTAAACCATTGTCGCTCACTTTTTCCTATAATAACTTAAGCTTACATACTTACTTTCTTAAAAGCTTAAAGTATTAAATCACTATTTCCTTGCTTATAATTTAAGCTTTTGGCTTCCAACCAATCATTTTCATCAGGAAACCTGCCAGAACTCAACCAATGAATGCAGAGCGCAGAAATAGACCATTTCTGATGTTCCACTGGGATCCAACTAAGAAATCAATTTCCATCACTCAAACCGCTCAAATTGACAACTCTTTGCACACCAAAGCGTTAACCAGTCCATTATTCCAGCACCAGTCTTTCCTGCATTCAACCTGAACCAATTTAAATAGTAGAATACTATTTAAGTTGTTCTTTTTGAACCTCTTCAAAGTTTTCCCATATACTACAAATATAGTAAAATCCAAGCAAAATGTCCCACCAAAACAACTTTGTATCCAGCTCTCATAGCAACATACCTTCATCTATCCTAGGAACTTAATAAATAAATTTCTTACCAATGCTTCTAACCACATTCCTTCTTGATTTTACTACTAAACCAAGGCAAAACATTCCACATTTTACCACCTTGGCAAATCAAGCCGGAAAAATCTTGGCTCATTTCTACGGACCACCAGTTCTTCATCATAATTTTCTGATCCTTCAGCCAGCTCATTTCAGTCTCCAACAGCTTATCAGTCCTCTGGCTACTCCTTTATCATGACCAGCTACTCCTGCATCATGATCTCTGAGCCCTTTAACTTATCTTCACTAGGAACCACCTTGGTTTCACCTGCACAAAGAACCCTTTTTGGTTACAAACTTCAATATGAATCAACAGTCCCTCAACTAGTCTTCACTGTGATCAAACAGTACTTCTTACTAGTCTTCTCTGCTGATTCTGTGAACCACCTCAGTTCTTTATCTCAGTCCCTGTTACCAGAACCTGTAGACCCAGGCATGAGTCTACATTGAACTGGTGTTTGACTGGACCCTTGCAAGTGGCACTCCACTTAGGCCATCCAACCATAGATCAATTAAGTCTATGTTGTTGTTTTTACTCACCCAGGTTATTAAGTTTGGGCTCTCAGTTGCAAAGTAATCAGCTTTACTTCTCAGAGGCCTGATCACACCAAGTTCTGCAGCTGCTTTTCCAAGAAACCCCCTTGATGACACCTCTGAGCAAATCCATGCCCTCCAATGCTTACTTTGGGATCTCCCCAAAGCTCCCATAAGAACATAGATGAGGACACTCTACCAGTCTGTTAGGTAGGATGCTTGCTCACAGACCTTCTGTAAGCGTATTGGGGTACATAGAGCCATCAGAGCTCTTCCCCTCCCTGGCAGCCCGCGCTACCTGCCAGGGGTCCAAAACTCCCAGCCCTGGTAGGCGTCCCCTACCATGCTGGCACATACTTTTACCCTGGCAGCCTGTGTTACCCGCCAGGGTCTAAACATCTTCCAGCCTGGGTAGCACATACTACCCATCAGGCTGGAACACTCCCCACCCCAAGCAGCTAAAGTTCCCTGCTGAGCTATCTTATTCCTCACCCCTAGCAGCCACAGTTCCCTGCTGGGTGAGGACCTCTAGCCCACAGCAGCCAATATCTTCTGCTGGGTAAAGACAATATCTGCCCCTAGTAGTCTTTACACCTACTAGCTAGGCCTTACCTTCCACAGTAGCCATAACTCCCTACTAGGCCTCTATCTTCAACAAATAACCAAACTTTTACTTGGCCAACATTAGCCCTGCCTGCAAACCACCAAACATGTGGACTGTCACAGTGGCCCTTGTTAGTGTGGCGCCTTTGGTAGCTTCAGGTTTACTCCATTATATACCAAACATACTTCAAATTATTTTCTTATAAATACAACTAGTCAGGAGATTCACATTTCTGGGATTTAAACCTGGTGCTGCTGCAGCGCTTGATGTAAAAGTAGGGTAGCACTCTGGTGCCTAAAATGTTTTCAAGGTGGTGCTGCGGCACTTGCAATACTTTTTAGTTGGTGTAATAGTGCTTGATGTATAATTAGAACGGCGCCTTGGCACCTAATTTAATTGCTAGGCGGTGCTGCAGTGCCTGGAGATTTTCATGGATGGCGCGGCAGCAAATCATGTCTCAATTATGCAGTGTGATGGCGCCTATAATTGGTCAAATTTGTGGTAAGAGTTAAAAATCTACTGCTGATACAATATACATACTTTTTATATCATTAAGTCATGACATCAAGGCTGCAGCAATTTCATTCCACAAGCTCTGTCATAATTGTCATTGTTGTTTGGTCAAAAATCCTGACATAGCTCTTATCATATAATTTAATAGAAAGTTTTTGAATTACGCTTAAACTAATATCCATTTTTATTAGCTCCAAGAACTGTTTGATTGCTTTTAATAATGTGTGTGAGTTGGAAGACCAAGTAGATCACATCTTAGTTTGTAATCAATATGTTGATTTTACAATCAATCAAACAAGTAATATGTTGATATGAGGACCCAGTGCTATTTTAACTGGTATAATTTTTAGTGTTTAATATAATAAGCACTAAAACAAATCATTATGATGGTTAGTTTGACAAGCATACACCCCAATCTCACCCCAATAAAGCAATTTGATTGCTTTAAAAATGATGGTTAGTTTGATAAGCCCTTCCAGGGCCCTGACTAAAAGTGTTATGGATCATGCTTGTGAGATAATTTATCTGCAATCTTCAGCTTTCTTACATCATTCTTTAATGTTCTTAGGCTTTTTACACATCCTTTTTGGATGTAATCTTTTATCTTTTCTTTAAAACTATCACCATCAAATCTTTATTTTGAAAGTTTTGTTGGCAATATTTTTTTCAGAATTTGGTTTCTTGTGATGCATCTTTTAATACTTCATAATAAAATTTAGACTTGAATTGGAAAAATTCCTTTAAATGAATTTTAATAAAGAATATTTAAATTTTTTACTTTACTTTCAAGATTTTGGGATATCAACTAATAAAAAGATTCAACCAATAAAGATGAGACACAGCTCAAGGGTCTCAAAGCCAAGTTCAAAATATTAGCACAGTCAAAAAAATACAGGATTTGATAAATAAACAGTTAAACCCATCATGACCTGAATTAAACTAATATTCTTAATAAAGAATAGAACCAGCACTCACTGTACTCTTAATAGTAAATCTCAGAAAATTCTACTAATCATGCAGCTTAAAGTATAAATATTATAACAGTTATAATATCCTAAAACTAATTAGCCTCCAGATGAACTATCATATGTATAGTATCTAGAAGACGCAACTAAAAAGTAAGCTGCCAGTATAACCATTCTAAGATAAAAGACCTAGAAGTATAAAGTAGTTTTCAAACCTGTCAAGATAAACATATATTAGTCAGTTTTGAACGCATAGATTCAGTCACAAAATTAATTTCAACTGGAACCAGTTAAAGGTTAATTTACTCATAAAGCTTCCATTTATCTTGGTTCATAAAACAAAAATAGTCAATCATATAACAAAAAATAGAGTCAAATACTGAATTCCAAAAGTGAGATAGCAATCACATGTAACTCAAATTCAAAATGCACACAATCCAGTTACTTACTGAAGCATTCTACATCAATTTTGATAATGAGTGTGTGGCAAATATGATACAAACAGAGAACACATGAGGTTCAGTCACAAAAGTGATGAACTAAAGCACAAAACAACTCTTTTTTTTGAAAATATTGATTATTTTTGGGACTCATATTGGAAATAGTGGATTTCAGGAGTAAATCCACCAAAATCAATTCAGGGAACTTCAGCATTATTTTCAATATACACACTTCTAAATTTGGCCATTTATGTCAGAGAGAATGTCTCAAAAAGGAGCACTCATTTAATTAAAATTAGGTTTCTAGAAATAATTTTTTTTCTATTTTCAATAGAATTTTTATTGCTTTGTGTTAGTATGAGTTTCACCAGTGAAGAAAACTTTGATATCATCAAGGAGCAGTACCAGGAGCTAATCCAAGCTCAGGATGCTGAGCAAGGGAGCGCAACCACCGTGTTTCCCCTCTATACCTAATCCAATGCAAGTTGTGAGGAGGGTGAGTTGTATGTGTCACCAGCCTCATCTATGGGTGGCTTTTCTGATAGCCAGTATGGTTCTCCCCAAGACCAGGCCTAATCTGTGCCTGTGCCACATTCTGAAGACTGGGCAACTGTGTCCCCCTCCATCCATATCCAATCATTGTCCAAGAATCCAGGCCAAGTAACCCTTGCCCTGTCTAATCTGGGTCACCTTATTCCCAAAGTACCCTAAAAACGTCAAATCATAACCAATGAGGTGATAGAAGAGATTGTGAGCCTAAAGCAGAGTGGCATAAATTTTGCAGAAATTGTCACTTGGCTTCAAATTAACAAGGTGGTGATCAAGCGTGAGTTCTAAGCCCTCTTGAAGAGAGGTGGTGCAAAGCAGGCCAAGAAACCATAGAAGCAGATCAACTCACAGATCAAGGAGACACATCCCCTAATGCTTGAATTCCTCCAGCGGGACCTATACCTTCAATTAACTGTGGTCTGCTGATTACTTGGGCTCCAGGGCATTTTCATTGCCAGCTGCACAGCACAGCTCTGGATGCATGGGCTTGTAGTCAGTGTTCTGATTCTGATCAATTGGCCAATAAGTTGGATGATGGCTCTGATTTTCCCTATGACCCTGTGATTGGTGCCACCATCACCTGCTGCCTGTCCTCCATTTTTGACAATGTAATCTTTATATCTTACTATAAATTTTCATTACAATTCAATGATTATGGCACTATAAGTAAAAAAGAACACCCCCTCAGGGGTAAAAAGAAGGAACTGGAGGGGATTGTGATTAGTGTGTTCCTTGCAATTTCCCCTAAAGAGACTGTATTTTACCAAACCACAACCAGTTAAAACAATGGTTACTGGTACAGGAAATTCTTCTCTGACATGCTAGCCATCTATAGATCAGCCAATTCCAGATTAAAAAATTTCCTGAGCCAGCAAATGGAGTGTGTTGAAGTGGCATCTGAAAAGATCAAAGCAGGCGACCACAACATCTTCATTTTCCCTACCAGCCATGCCAATCTTCACCTGGGGGATGTGTTGTTCTTCAACATTGGGGATACCATCCGTGAGCGCAACCCCACAATCTTCAGACAGGTGATTAGTGCAGCCAACAACCCCACTGTGCTGTTTCCCTGTCAGAAGGTTGCTGACATGTTCACAAAGATGGCCTTAAATGCTCTCAGAAGCAGCCAATCACTAAAGGACCCACAGCTGCCTCCTCACAATTCCCTGGCATACAAGCCAAAAGCTGTCCTTCCTGAGTCCAAATATGATGTCATGCATCATGAATTCATATGAGCCGCTGAAGGCACTCAATCACCACTGGGCCCTCCAGCCACCCTAGTTCCCAGCCAACCAATCCAGTTGTTTGGATCCCACTCCCCAGCCAACCAAGTCCTCCCCCCTCAATCCAGCCCACCAACTAGTTCTCCTGTCCAATCCTATTATGCCCAATAAAACTTGCCCCCCAATAAATTTTATTTTTTAATTTATATTGGTTTAACTTGTATGTATTTTTTATTATTAAAAATATATATTTTACATTTAACTACAGTAATAATTGATTTTTATCATGCCACAAGTTAAATTTGGCAGCTTTAATATTTAATAATTATATTGTTTTTTATTATAAATTTAATATTTTCAAAGTGCTACAATAAAGTGAATTTAAAAACTACAAGTGCTACAGACCATCCAATCATAATAGGTGTACATGTGGTGTCTTTGTGCTTGGCTCAGAACAGACACACCTCAGTTATTGAACCCAGTTTAACTTAATGAAATAAGCCTGTTGAAAATAGGGAATGCTTTTGTTTGCCAATTGGCAGACTGACTTATGGTCAATCTAGCACCCAAACACTGGCTTCTATTGTGCTAGATTGACCACAAGTTGGTGTGCCAATTTGCAAACAAAGACATGTCCTATTTTCAACAGGCTTATTTCATTAAGTTAAACTGGGTGCAATAACTGAGGTGTGTCTGGTCTGAGCCAAGCACAAAGCCACCACATGTACTCACATTCCAATTGGCTGGTCTGTAGTGCTTGTAGTTTTTAGAATTCACTTTATTGTAGAGCTTCAAAAACATTAAAGTTATAATAGAAAACAATAGAATTAATAAAAATAATCCATCACACTGCATATATCTCTGGAATATATGATCTACATATACCCTGTGAAAGTGGTTATCTTTTAATAAATGTTTACTTTGGGTCAAAATTGGCATACTTATTTGAGAAAAAATCATGTTTTACTTGGACAAAATATGTTATTCATGATACCCAGAATATGTTGGTATATACAAAAAATATATAGAATAGTAATATAAAATGAATATTATTACTAAAAGCTAATAAAAAATTATAAGTAAAAACAGGATATATTTATTTAAACTCTATTAGTTACAATAGAATAGATATAGTTTATTAGGATATGTTATTGGTATAAAAAGGGCTGGGATAAGTACAAGGAAAACATGGCAGAATTGGAGGCAATGATAAAGGAATTGGATGTGGTGGTAGCTAAAATCAAGGAGGTCAATCAAAAGGTGAAGGTCATGCTAAAAGAGGTGGTGTTGGGAGGCAACACACTAAACAATCTTACAGTGAAAGCTGTGAAGAAGAAGATACCCAATACTACTAAAAAACTTGCAGCAAGGTTCCTAAACATACAAAAATATGTTCTTGCTGACCTACAGTTCAAGCCACAGGGGTTCACAACCGCGGAGGCATGGTCAAAGGATCTTGAGATGTTTGAGCAACTAAAAAATAAAAAGAAATATAAACCAACAGAAGACCAGCAACCAACTAGTGAAAAATCCTGTGAAGCAGCCCCTGTCAAGGGGGCAACAGGTAAAGATATAGAATAAGGTAAAAAATAAAAAATCAAATAAATAAAAAGATTATACTAACTTTTTTTATTTATAGAAGAAAACAAAGGAGTAGTCTGCCAATAATTAAACCCCTACATATCATAAAAATTTTACAGCAACTACATTCCTCACATAGTGCGTCAGCTGGTCCTGACGCCACCTGTTGCCTCTGAGATAATTAAAAAAATTAGAAACAAATTACCCTATGAAGTCAAAACAACTTACAGCACTCCAACCAAAGCAAGATGACACTGAATGGTGGGTCTCAGCATTGGCCACAGCCCCCAACCTGCAACTCAACCAGTACATTCCAGATTTTGGCTTCTGCAAGCTCTTTGTCATGCTCATCTGTGATTTTGTCCAAACTATGCCATACCAAAACCTACCCAAGATGGAGAGAGGACAAGAAGAAGTCTGTTTCTGTTTCCCAATCAAACACACAATATCACACACCCTAAAAAAATTTAAAGAAAAAATAACAAACCTTAGCTATAGTTCTGCTGCCATCATGCCTGCTGTTGTAGGTGTCCTTGGAGACTTTGGGGACTCCTGGTGCTCTGAAAAGACTGGAATACCAAAAAATAATGGAAAACACTTTGCCACTATGTCCTTTAAAATAAAATCAGTACCCTATACAATAAATTTTGTGAGTTCTCAGCCCTTTTTGCAGGGCAGAGACTTCACTTGATTGTTTACCTAGGTCTTGTTGTACTGATGTGGCTTAAAGCAAAAGCCCACAATGGGTCTGATGTGATGATGAAACTGGATGTAGTATGCCATTTACTAGACAAAAAAATTGCCCCTGGATACATCTCAATAGAGCACATTATTCAGGATTCAGTTATTCTTGCTGCCACCTATGGGATGGCAGCTCTACCGGAAAAAATCCTCCTGGCCAATTGTATCACAATGCTCCTGTATTCAAGCCGCCACAACTTATATAGTACAGGGCAAATGTCAACATATGAGTTGTCAATAGAAATTACTAGTCTATTTCAATGCAATGTCCTGGAATACTGCCACTCCCACCCCCAATAAAAGTCTACACCCAAATATTATTTAAATTTATATATATATGTGTGTTTTTTAAAACTATCTACTCAAACCATCTATATTCAACAAATAAATACATAATAAAAAATATCTTGTGTATTCATTCATTCACCCTTATTGCTTTTTTAATTTTTTATAAACATGAGGGTATATAATTAGAAACATAAAAAAACATGAAAACACTAACCTAAATAAAATTGTAATAATAAAAATATAAATATTCTTGTGTTTTATTTTCCATTCATTCAATTGGCTTTGCTTTGTTAGTTTTTATTATACCTGACACAATATGCGGAATTACAGAAATAAAGTTGAAGTAAATTAAACTAAATAAAAACAAATATTAGAAAATCAAATAAAAAACATCTAGAACAGCAAAGCTTTAATTTATTGGCTTCTGGGCAAGACACACAGGGAGAAAAAAATCTGCATGACCATAGAATTTGGCCATGGTTTCAGCTGGGAGGATATGGACACCAACCTGCAGCAAATTAAACAAATCATTGGGCCTGGGTGATGCCCCTTTATTGACAAATATCTTGAGATACCTAAAGATCTCCTCAATTGGGTTGAGGGATGGGAAATAGGCAGGGAGGAAGAAAAGACGTAAAGGCGCTGTAGCCAATTGTTGCAAGACAATGACAACATGTAAGGTCTTGCCCATAATGGTGCAAGGTTATAGACTAGAGCGTGCAAAGCATTGGGATTCAAATTTAAAAGAGATAAGAACGTAGGAACTTTCTGTAAGATGATCTTACAGAAACCTGCTAAAAACCTATATTGCGTCACAAATGGAGTAATAGAGTGTAAAAACTCTAATCAAAGAAGATAGAATAAAGTGTTCAATAGTGAACAATTTGTAACTAAAGGAATATCAATATTAGGATATTCTCCATTGGCAAATTGATACATATAACTATTGAAAGATTCCTTAAGGGAAAAAATGAATACAACAAGTCTAAGGCTTGTTGTTTTACAAGTTCCATTTGGATTTAAGGAAAAGCTAAACTAAAAAAATGAATTAAAAAAATAAAATTCTTAAAATTACAAATTTGAAGTTTTAAAAAAAATTGTAAAAGTTGAAGGAAAAGAAATCACTTAGAATTTTGGCTTAGAGCCTACTCTTCAAAAGCTCTTTATTTATAGTAAGAAAAGCCTTTCTTGTTGGAGGTTGATATCCAGGAGGAAGCAGCCAAGAAGAGGAGCAACTGGAGAAGTTGGAGAAGCCAGATACAGAAAAGGGGAAACAGAAGACCAGTTTGTAGTTTGATCAGCAATAATGAATCTGGAGAAAGCGGCAACAACATAAACAGGAGTTTTTTAAAGTTACGCCTTCCCCTTAGGCCTCCACTTCAATTCCTGCCAAATGCTTGGGAATTTCTACCAAATTATGTTTGAATATTTATCTAAAAGGTCACCAAAAAAGCCCAAGAAAAGCCATCAACTTAATACCTTGGAATTATTCAGAAGATGCCTCCACCTAACCCACCCAAGAGACACCTCTGGTTAAATATCACGTGCAAGAGCGGCCAGGAGCAGTGGTAATTGCATCCAAAGCATGTTCCTGATGTTAATTGGTTCAGTTTTTCTTTTGACTATGTCCATTCAAAATTTGTCAAGATCTTCCTGCCTCAAGAAATTCATTTGTATCCGCTCATATGATTAGTCAATTGATTTGTGACATTTGATCTACCACCCCAATCCCATTCCATCCCTTAAATGAATGCAAGAGTTTTAAAAGACCTTGCTTCATCATTCTCTACTCTAATAAAGTTTGAAATTTGTTAGTGAAATCTGGCCATTTGGTTTTTTCTGTTGCTTTTGGTGTTCAGTTGATTCCTCCCCCTTTGGCCTTCCAGGAATTGTTGGCAGCAACCTTTTGGTTGTTGTTGAAACTGCAATTTTATTGTGGTTGAGAGCTTGGTTTTATTTCCTCTTAACCTGCTCCCCAATTCTCACAAGTTTCAAAGGGTGAGCAAAAAGTGAAATTTCTCTAACTTAAAGTAGATAATATATTGCTAATAGAATAGCTAAGAAACATAAAGACAACAACAACAACGTTAATTCAAATGAAAATTGACAAAAAACAAGGTGATTAAGTTTTAAAATAATTATATATTAACTCTCAATTCAAAAATTTAATATTAGAAAAATACTGAACTTAAAATCAATTGAAAATACACAAGAATAATAAGTTTTAAAGAGCCTACCCTTCGGGGCAGGGCATGGCACAACACCAGGCTCAATCACCTGGAATTCCTCAAGAATATTGACCACCTTGTGCAGCCCAACATTATCCAATACAATAACATTGGTGAAGCCCGGGCTTGTGTGCCTCAGGTGCTCCCTGTTACAGCCCATACCAGAGTCCGACTGGACTCTCACAGGGGAGGCAGGCTGGGCCTGGAAGGCCATGTACACAATAGGCACAATACAGACCAGTTAGTTGACAGCAGTGGCTAGGGGGTACCAACTCCCAGTATGGGGCACAACTTGGTTGGCCAGCCCCAATACTGTGATATAGACAAACCCCAACTTATTGAAGTCCTGGGCAGGAGGCGTGCTTGGGAGAGGAAGAGCAGTAGGAATCTCTTTCATAGCAGGCAGCAGATCCAGATGATGGGGGTGGAAATACGCCAAGTCAAGAGCGCGGGGTGAGATGAGTGGAGTAGCAGGAGTGTAACTAGGAGGATATGGATGTTCAAGTTTATATTGTGTTGTGGATTCCCAAATAGATGCAAAGAGAGTAAAAAAGTTTGAGCAAAAATAGACAATTCCTGCAATAAGATAATGATTTCTGGGAATAAACTTTCTTTATTAAGATGTCAACAATGAGGAGGGCTTCTCCCCCTCACTACTTATACTCACTGGAGATTCTGTGGCCTTTTGTGCCACCAGAGAACTAAAGGCATCAATTTGAGTTAAATTTAAGATTTTCACTAGAATTTGCATACTTGGGCAAGGGGGTGAGTGTTCATTGGTTGCTATACAGTAATTTTAAAAGCTATGACAACAAGCAAAAACAATTCAGATTTAAACAAAATGAACTCATATTTAAACAAAATTAATTTTAAATGAAATCATATTGATTTACAATAGATTTGGATTCATTTCAATTTTGTTTAAATCTGAATTGTTTTTGCTTGTTGCCATAGCTTTTAAAACTACTGTATAATGAAATTTTCTTGAACTACAACATGCCAAGGTGCCATAGTTATTTATAGTTCCCGCAAGCAATCAAGTGCCCAATTGCACAATCAAACAATCACACACCTGATGTACTATTTCCTGATAGGTGAGTGGCCCAAATTTGATAATAGGATTGAATCCAGGGATTTGAGGCTTGTGTGCCTCTCAAATCCCGGGCCATTTGCTAGTTAAAAGGGGGTTTTCTTGCCCTGGGAGATACTTAATGAGGGTCCCCAAGCTGTGGGTTTTTACCTCTAGGCAGGCCAGCTGACTTTCCAGGGCATTCTGAGACCTGACACTCCCAAACCAATCAATTTTTTTAGGAAGATTGTACTGTTATGTGAACCCTTGATCATCTGGTATAGATCAATACCAAGGGGATCAAGAAGGGCTACCATTGAGTATGCAACAGACCAGACAGCTGCACGCCCGGACATGCCGTTATTTTTGCCTTTGGGGACATACCCATACTTGTTTCTCATGGAGGATGCAAAGAAGGACTTGTCAATGTAGTAGAATTTGATGGTCTCCTTCTCCTTGATAGCAGTGAACATCTCTGCATATTTTTGCAGGAAGACAACATTATCAGGGCTGTTTTGGTTGTATGGAGAAACCCCAAGTTTTTTCTATGAAAAGTTTACTTTTTCACTGCTCTGTAGCAAGTGGAAACTGAGGCCTGGATTCCAAAAGCAGACTCAACCATTGACTGAATATTTTCCAGTTCAAGATGGCAGTTCCGCCCAATCCACTGTCAGATGGCCCACAGGTGTTCCTTAACCAATAGGACTGTTTTGCACTTGAATTCTCCAAAAGGAGAGCAGCACCTGTTTTCAGGTAGGTTTTTTGGAGCCTATGGGCAGATTTTTCTGAGATCCCGACAATGGCTGCAGCCTTTCTGTAGTCTGGTGTCTCATCCATGAGTCTCTTGAAGGTCTTGCGGGTGGCATCAGGGATGACGTGATACTTTGTCTTTTTGGCAGTAGGGATTGACTCATTGGGCTCGGCCATGACACAGGGCATATGCACCTGACTATAAAATGCAGCAATCTTTTTCAGCACCTTCTTTCCATCAGTGGTTTGGAAGTACTTGGGCTTCTCAACATCTTCTTGGTTGCTGTCACTCACGTAGGGCTTGTAGCTAGTGTCAAGGACTAGCTTAACCTTCTCCAGAATGATAGCTGGAACACTGCTGTGGCAGTATACAGGGTCGTACACCAAGGACACCCTCTCAGTAGTGACATCATTTACCGTTTGTGGTGGTGATGACCTTGGTGAATTTTCTGGTCAGCTTCTGGATTCTGGGATTTATGCTCCATGCCCTTGCCCTTGCACTCTGTTCCCCTTGAGCTAGTTGTGTCAGTGCAACCTCACTATTGAACTCTCTTCTGTCTCCTTTCTGAGAAAGCACTTGTGTTGCACTAACTATGTTCTTTGACCTGCAGGGGCAACCACAACCGCGGTGCACAACAGGTCTGTTGTTACTCTGTTGTTGTGAAGCTTCCATTTTTGTATAAAAGTAAAATAAAATTAGAACAGTTTATCTATATAATTTATTTATTTTAATTTTTATCTCTTCATATATGGTAGCATGAAAGCTTTCAGTCCCTACCGTTTATTTCAAATTAGGTATTAGATTTCTATATTCATTATTTTTGGTTGTAAATGTGCACTGTTACTTGTATGTTTGGATAGATTTGATATTTTTATTGATTCTAATCCCAAAACAGACACTCAGAACATTTATTTCCTTTTTGTATTCTAGATTGTATTCTAGATTAGATTCTTAATTAGGACAAGTTAGTAACAGTATTTTATATTCCCTCATTTGTTTTGATATTTGATATTTTTGTTGTCTGTTTCAGTTGCTATTGGGGCTCATTGTTGGATCAAGTTTGTAACTTTTGTGACTGAGTTTCATGCGTTCATAAAAAACATAGTAAATATAGTGGATGTGTTCTGTGACTGAAACTCATGTGTTCTAGTGTTTGGTACACTCGTTGTTGAATCATTAAGCATTTGTCCCCAGTTTGAGTAGGTTGTTGTATGACTGGACATATTCGCCAAATAGCGCACATTTTATGTGGAATTGTCTTTTATTTAGATCTACCGAGTTGAAATTTGTTTTGTGACTGAACCTATGTGTTCTAAACTGACTAATATACATTTATCTCAACAGGTTTTAAAACTACTATACTGAGTTTCGCTTAATAAAATATAATTGTCTTTCATCCAATAATTTTGAAATCAAGGTTCAATTGAGTATTTTGTGTATTTTTAAAACATATACTTTTGTATATCTTTTATCCATTTTAAAGTAAATAATATTAATTGTAATCCTTTTTAATCAAGGCTTAAACCGATTGAAATATTTAATCTGATCTATTGCCTTACAAAAAATAAAAATAGAATGCTATAAATTTATTATAGGGATATTATCAAATGATCAAGATAAAGATAGCAAGCCTCTTGAAGGAAGTTTAGAGTTTTTAAATGCTCAAATGAATTGATTGATAAAATGCTAAGCTGGGAGAGGAATCCCTTTGAATCAGGGACAAAATTGGTTTGAGATTGAATTCAGTGGCTTTAAAAATGAATTCAACATTTAGCTACGAATTTCGTCAGAAAATAATGTATGATTTAACATGACGTCAACAAATTATTTTGAAGTTTGAAAGCCTTATATGCATCCTGCATTTAATGGTGTGACTTATGATATCATCAAAAGCAGTAGTCACCTTTCACTCCAATATTCTTAGCCTGATCAACAAGATAGTGCAACAACGATAGCACAACCAAGATGAAAATACAAGAAATGAAACCTTCCGAGTTTGACGCTAAATATGCCAAACACCAAAATAAGTTGAACAAAGAGGGGCAGTCATCTAGCAAAAAACTTGTGGACGATATTCCTGAATCGGAGAAATGGAGGATCATCAAGGAGTCTGGTATTTTAGATAAGATGAAGAAGAAAGATGAGCCTGCAGATTCGACTGATTACTCACAACCACCACCCGATGACTTTATTTTTGATGCCATCATTTACACTATTCCGTTCACTTCACTTTATGTAATGATGGATAACTTGGTTCAAAAGCAATATGGGGAGGAATCTAGTTTACACTATACTGCCTGGACTTTTGTTCGAATGTTTCCAGGTAATCTTCAATATATAGTTTTAATTTTACACTTTTTAAAAAAGCCTTTTTAGTATTAATGTTATTTTTTACTCCTCTTATTTGAACTTTGGCTTTGATCTTTTTTGAAGAACCTCAACGACGGAGCGTTTTATTTTAATCACAATTGATGTTAAGATTGTGACACATTCTTTTGATAGAAATCATAGGTGTGTGTTTAATATGACATATTGCCTTGATTTAGGGGCTAAGTTTTGGGCTTAAAATTTGTCTCGACTATAGTTTAAATTGTAACATCACATAGCCTAAACAGCTACTATGCAGATTTTCCCTTGCGTTGTTTATAAGAATTGGACTTTGCTTTATTTGAGCAGCTTTTTACTCCACCGCTTGATCTTATTAGGTCAAGCTTAGCTCTAAAATAACCTATTTAGTTACCATTTGGTGTTCCAGATTTAAGTTTGCTAGATTAGCCACTTTATTTTTTTGCTTTAATTAACATTACTATTCAATGCTTGATTAATATAAGCAAAGTATTTTGAATCGATAAGTCACATAAGTTAGGGATGATGAACTAAGCGCTATGGTAACATATTTAAATACATAATTTCTTTTAGAATAAATATCGTATTATGTGTTATTTTCTCGAGATCTGGATTGTTTGATAGAAATGGCTTTCAAGTGATATACAGATAATAGTTTTATCTGTGAGATTTTAAGCTGTACTAATAGTACAACTAATGTAGTTTTTGCTAGGCTTCGTAATATACTTTTAAGATTAGAATTTTATATTTGATTAAATCTAAAAGATAGCTTTACTCTTGTGAATTATGCGGCAAAATTTTTGAGCTAGTATACATTTTATTTATTCACATTTGTACTTGCGAGCAATGAAGCATGGCCAGAGATATAATGTTATTTGTTATATCAAAACATTCTTTGGAGTTATTTGTCATGAGTTGTTTATTAAATCGCGTCTAACAAATACATTTAGCACTGCTGCTTTTAATTTACTTATCAAATCGGTTCCGGACCAACCGATTCTCAAAAATGAGTATGTTTCTTGTTGGGATCTCATGTGGCGTGAAGCTTATGACTCTGATGCGTGGTAGGCCTATTCTTCTTGATATGAAGAAGGCACCTGGCCTAGCTGTCCTTTGGACATATACTGTATTCCAGCTTGACTTTGTACCCTGCCTGATTTCAGTGGTGATACCAGCTGTTTTCTACTTTTACCAAAGCAAATGAGAACTTCTTTGTCTGGAGCTTTTATCAGCCTTTTAAATTTGCTAATTAGCTTATATTTTTATGTGATATTTACACCTAAAAATACTACGCAACAGGCCAACTGCTTCCAGCTGACATTTTATCCTTACAAGCAAGAGCTTTTATTATTATTGTTTTTACTTTATTGGCAGCTAAAATTTACCTCATGTCATCACAGCTGCATTTTATTAAATATATTCCTAATACTTTCCAGGAATTATATAGGCTAGCTATTTTTCAGCTCTATCTCTTTATGAAGCTGTTTACTTTGTGGTTGCTTTTGGGGTTGAATCCTTATCTACTTCTCTGAAATCTGATTTAATTACCTTGTAATGTATTTAGCTCTGTATGACTAAATAGGCATACCATGTAAAATAAACACAGCTACAATAAAGTAGCTACTTTGAAGATTCTTTAAGCTTTAGACTACTAAACTGCATGCTAAGTTTTGCCTCTAAACCATCAACAAAAAAGTTGTTAACTTTCCGGACTGCTGATAGATGTTCAGAACTCATATTTAACTGTACATATATGTTTCGATGTACTTAAAATAGTCTAGACGAGAAAGAGATTTGTAAATCATAGACATTTTTACTAAGCTTTTTAAGGAACATGACCACACAAAATCAGAATCAATAGGATTTTTCTCCAAAGAATAGCTTTATGCCTAGGTTTATCAAAGTTTAGAGGCAAAAAGCAGAATTTATGTACAGCAGTTTTACAACCTGTTGAGATAAACAAAGCTGGCCAGTCCAAAAAGAATTGGTTCAGTTACATAACAAATTCCAACATTTTATGTAGAAATAGAAGCTAATTCCACGGGAAATATGTGCTAATTGACAAAAATGTCCAGACACAACAGATTATGTAAACCGAGATGAATAAATGATGATTCAACAGCAAATATACCAAGCACTAGAACAGATGAGTTTCAGTCACAAAACAAAGATACTATGTTTACTATAGTTTTTGAACAAAATGAACCCAGTTACTAAAATGTAAAACTCAATCCAATAATGAACCTTCATAACAACTGAAACAGATCATAATAGTATCATATATCAAAACAAATCAATGAATCTATAATACCATTACCAGTTCATCCAAATTAAGTTATACAATCTAGAACAAAAAAAGTATTCTGGGTGTCAGGATATTGGGATATTGATTAATTAACAGATTTAACCAATTAATGCAGGCCAGCATTTAAGTGCTCTTAGAAATGGTTTCAACAAAAAAATGTGGGCTGCAAGGCCAGTGGATCAATAGTCAAATCACATCCTGGCACCAATGAATTCCCTAATTCTAATTAATGAACAGAATATACAAACATTGCATAATTAGTTAGTTATCAGAACCATCAACCATGATGCTACTAACTCTGATGGTCACCCTGATCTCCATCAACATTTAAAGGGTTCTTTGGATCTTAAACAGTTGTTGTAACTGTGCTGTTTTAGCAGAGTTACAAGGGGAAAAATATTTGGAAACTAAATAATAATCTTTATTGAGAGATAGTGATTATATAGTTATTGTGAATAAATGGATAACAGGAACATGATTGTGTTGATCACACAGTTGGATGGTGAAGAGGGTGGCTTGATCCTGGTAATGATTCAAGCGCCAAAACAAGGTATCCACCATAAGGGATCATTATCTGTTCATGTTGTTGGATTTGGTAATTTGAGTTGACTTCCTAGTCTGGCTACGAGTGACCAGGTAATCGGATTGCGGGTCACAACCCTGCTTGTTTGGAACCTTGCTGGCGGGTTGAGCCTGCTGTTTCAACAACCCCCGGCTGAAGGTTGGCCTCCTCTGGGGGGTAGGTTGTCAGGGAGGTTGTCAGGAGCCTGGGAGCCATACTGGACTAGCTGTCATTCTGTGGCAGGCAGGGCAGTTTCACATTGTTTTTCTTGCTTTGCAGGGTCTCAGGCAATCATGGTGCAGGGGTTTTTCTTGTTTGCGCTTTCTGAGTCCTTGCACAAGGTAAGTGTTATTTTTGTTTACCTTTAGAATGATTGCTGGGCCTACTTTCTTGGGTTGTAGTTTGCTTTTATCAACGTTCATGACCCAAACTTTGTCCCCAACTTCATGTCTATCTTGGATGGAGACAAAAGTTTTTTGCAGACATTTGTTTTCCTTTTCTGTTTGCTTACTGTTGGCCTCTATAACTTGAAGGTCTGAGCCCGGGGGGACTTTACTTAGAATTCCCAGTTTGGGTCCTGTCAATGCTTAAATGATATCTGGCTGTGTGCTGTATACCAACTCAAAAGGGCTTTTCCGGTGGATCTGTTCACTTGGGTTCAGCACACAAGTAGTGCAGTCAATAGCTGCTTATACCAGTCTTCAGGTCTTCCAGCGGTGAACTTGGCCAAGGCTTGCACAAGGCTGCCATTTAGCCTCTCTACATGTCCATTGGCCTGCGGGTGGTATGGTGTTGTCACAGTATGTTTGACCCCATTTTTAGCAAGGTATACATTGATGTTTTTGGAGGTCAATTCTTTACCTCCATTGGTTATCAGGAGTTCTGGCTTTCCAAACTTGCTGATTATTTCTCTTCTTATGAACCGCCACACGTTATTGCCAGTGTGCGCCCTTACTGCTTGGGCTACTGGCCATCTTGTAGCAAAGTCTATGGCGGTGATGATGTATTTCTTATCATTGTGTTTCCCTGACATGGGGCCAAGGACGTCAAGGGCCCATACTTTGAAGGGTAGTTGTGTGCAGATGGGGAGTACTGACTTTGGAGGGGTTTTGCTTTTGGAAAACTTTTTGCAAAACTCACATTGGTCTAGGACTTCTTGGACATTGCAATATAAGGTTGGCCACTAGGCCTTGTGCTTAAGGAACTCATATAGGTTTTGGCTCTTGGTGTGTCCGAGGTCCCTGTGATAGCGTAGGATGGTGTCTACCCGCTGGTGCGTGGGGATATAGGGAATGGTAGTGCCGCCAGACATTTTTCTGTGTAGGGTCCCGTATACATCAGCAAATAGGTGTTTGTTTTTTATAACTGTTTTCTTTGTTATGTCAGTTGTACCAGGGGGGAAAACCTTTGTCCTTTGTTTGTAGTACCAAGAGAGGCCAGTCTGGGTTGAGCCCATTTTCCCCTCTCATAAAACAGACATATAGGCGTGAGAGGGCTTCTGCCATGGCAAGCTCGGTACCAGGTTTGTACTGTATGAGCATGTTGAATCTCTCCAAGAGTTCCATCCAGCAGGCTTGGCGGCAAGATAGATTTGCTTGAGTTTTGAAATATATGAGCAACTTGTGGCTGATCAATGTCGTGAATTCTTCCTGTTGTTTCAGGTAACAGCACCATTTGACTAGGCAGTGCACTATAGCCAACAATTTTTTGTCGTGGATTGGATAACAGCACTTGCTTTCTGTCAACTTTTGGGATTCATAAGCTACAGGCAGGAAATCACCATCATTATTTTTGATTTGTAGTACTCCCCCAATGGATGTGTCTGAGGCGTCAGTTTCCATTTGGTATTCCCCATCACGTTTGGGGTATTGCAGGATAGGAGCCGTTGTGAGCTTTTCCTTGAGGCGTCTAAAGCAGAGGTCACGTTGGGGGGGTCCACACAAACTTGGATTTGGCGCCAGTTATGGCAGATAAGGGGTCAGCCAAAATGCCACAGTCAGGTATGAAGTGGCGTACATAGGCCACCATCCCCAAGAAAGTGCAGAGTTCCAACTTATCCTTGGGTGGTGGCATCTTGCAGATGGCCTGTATCTTTTGACTGTCAGGTTTAATGCAGTCTTTTGAGACTATGTGTCCCAGGAAAGGCAATTGCTTGCGGAGGAATTAGCACTTGGAGGGCTTGGCCAACAGTTTTTGTTGTGCCAAGGTAGCAAAGACTGCGTCTAGGTCTTTGTGGTGCTGTTCCACCAAGAGGCTGTAGAAAGTGATGTCATCTAGGTAGACTAAGGCATGCTTGCCTATGTTTGGGGCAAACACCTTGTTCATGAAGGTCACAAAGGTGGAGGGGGTGTTTTTCATGCCAAAGTTGAGCACCACACACTTGTATGAGCCGTATTTAGTGCAGAAGGCTGTTTTGGGAATGTCTTCCTCCTTAATAAAAATCTTGTTGTAGCCTGAAGTTAGGTCAATCTTGGAGAAGACTGTGGCTCCTCCCAAGGCGTCAAAGAGGTTGTCAATCAGTGGTAGTGGATAACAATTATTGATGGTAACTTTTTTTTAGGGCTTGGTAGTCTGTGACCAGACACAAGGTACCGTCCTTCTTGGCCATAAAGAATATGGCGGCCCCAAAGGAAGACTGTGAGGGGCAGATAAGTCCTTTCTCCAAGACTTCCTTGAGGTAGGTGCATAGGGCGTTGTCTTTGTTTGGGATCAGCCTGTAGATAGGACGTGCTTTGGGTACAACTCCTTTGAGCTGGATGGAGTGTTGAATATGTTTCTCTGGGGGCAACCCAGGTAGAGCTTCCTTGAAGATTTCTGGATGGCAGGCCATAATTTTGCAATCCTGAGGTGTGAAGGTATCCTGGTGATCTTTGAAGTGTATGATCTTGTACTGGCAGGAGTCCCAGTCAATCACCTTAAGGTTTTCCTTTTTGTCCAGGGTCTCTGTGATGTGTACAAAGATGTGGTTGCGTAGGAGTTGGTCCACTGAGTCAGGGTAGATCTGGTGGTTGAAACCTTCATACTTGATGATCAACGCTGAGGTCACCCAGTCTATGTGAGGATTGTTTTTTGTAACCAACCCAACCCCAGTACAATGTCAAACTTTGGGAAGTCAATGACAGGGCCTTGGATGGTGGAATGCAGGTTCTTGAGCATGACAGAGAAGGGGGCGGCTTCCCTTGTCACGGCATTGTGATGTTCATCAGCAAAAACCACGTTTTTAATCCGCAGAGGATTAGTGGCTAGCTTGAACTTGTCCAAAAAGCTGCTTTTGACTAGGGTTCAATCCGCGCCCAAGTCCAGGAGTGCCAAGCCTGTGTAACTGCAAAAACAGAAAGGTAGGACATCAGTTTTTTGGGATGTCTGGCAATGGTGTACAGTACCAGGTCCTCTGAGGGTACTTGGATCATTGGGCATTGGTCCACGTCCTTGGGTTGGTACTCATCATTGGGCAAGTCAGGAGTTATGTGGGGAGAGCTTGCAACGCTTAATGCTCTCCCTGGGCTTTTCCCTTGTCTTGATTACCTTGCGTGGCGGTGATAGAAAATGGGTACAATTTGACTGGCCATTGTTCCCACTTCCATGTCCATTTGAACCTGTGGGATTATGATTGGTGTTATTCCCATTGCTTCCAGGGGGTGGTCAAGTGGAGCACCCGTCCGTGTGAGAATCCTTGGGTCTCTCTTGTTTTCCAGTTTGTGCCTTATGGAGGGCGTTGGATGTTTGTTCTGCTTTCTCCGCCTTGTGGTACAGGCTTTGCAGGTTGGTCACCTGGTCCAGGTTCACGTGCCTCATTAAATGCAATTTGAGGGCGTCATAGTATATGAGGTGTGTGGCTGGGATGTCAAAGGCCATTTCAGATGATGCACAAAGTCAGAGTTCCTCATAGGCATGGGTGAGTTCCTTCACGGTGCCCGTCTGGGTTAAGTTCTTTACTTGGCGTATGATCATGAGTGCCGTGTCCTTAAGCACAAACCTTGCCAAGAAGTCTTGTTTGAAGGTATCCCAGTTTTTCTCAGTCTGTTCTTTGTGCCACTTGTTGCACTAGGTGCCAGTGTTGTGGGTCAGTTGGATGGAGATTTCCGAAATCCAAAATTGCTGTGGGCATTCCATCTGGGCCAGCTTGCTCTGGGCGGACTGGATCCATACAGCAGCGTTGTTGTTGTTGGCCCCGGCAAAAGGTTCCAAGGCAGTGCTTCATAGTCTTTGGGCTACGTAGACAGGCATGGTGTTTTTGTTGGTTGGTTGCAGAATGGTGGCAGTCATCTGGAAGAACCCTTGTGCAGACATGGCGTTGAAGGCGGGTAGTGGAATCACAGTGTTATGGTACAGGAGGAAGCCATCAGGTATCTTGGTACCAGGGGTGTAAAGGGTCCAGTCCAGCGGAAGGCCAGACATGATTCTGCCAAGGATTTGTTAGCCGCAGCAAGTACAGGCAACAGGCAGAATTTTACAAGATGAGGTAGGATGGAGAACCTAACTGTGCTACCAATGTTGTAACTGTGCTTTTTTAGCAGAGTTACAAGAGAAAAATATTTAGAAGCTAGATAATAATTTTTATTTAGAGATAGTGATTATATAGTCATTGTGAATCAAGGATAACAGGAACATGATTGTGTTGATCACACGGTTGGATGGTGAAGGGGGTGGCTTGATCCTGGTAATGAGTCAAGTGCCAAAACGAGGTATCCACCATAAGGGATCATCATTTGTTCAATTGTTAGATTTGGCAATTTGATTTGACTTCCTAGTCTGGCTTTGAGTGGCCAGGTAATCAGATTGCAGGTCACAAAGCTGCTTGCTCAGACCCTTGCTGGCGGGTTGAGCCTGCTGTTTTGACACTGATAAATGGGAAAATAGGAGACAATGATTTTCTGGGAAAAATTAATGAAGAAATTGGGGTTGATGTTAAATCTAGTTAAAGCTCAACAGCTCTGGGTCCCAACACAAGAATCAAACCTGGAACCTTGTCTGTGGAGCTGTTGCACTTTAATTTAAGCTTTAAACCCTATTTAAATCACATTATTGAGTGTGAATTGGTTAAACTACCTCAATCCAGCCAATCAGGTGTTACACCTTGGTCCAATGATGTAATTGCCTTCCTGGGATCAGCAGCAGGCTCTGTACTTGAGATTAATCTTCACAAATGAGTTAACAATATTAATATCCTTATTAACTGTTTTAAACAGTTTCTAACTACAGTATTCACTGTTTGTGTCATGGTCCATACCAGAGTCCAGCTGGGCTCCCACAGGGGAGGTGGGCCAGGCCTCAAAGGCCATGTACACAATTATTGCAATCCTGAAAAGATAGTTTACAGCAGTGGCCAGGGGACACCAACTTCCAGTGTGGGGCACAACCTGATTGGCTAGCCCCAACACTGTAATATAAACAACCCCGGTTCTCTAAAATATTGGGCAGGAGGCGCATCAGGCAGGGGAGAACTGGATAAAATATCCTTTATAATGGTTAGAATCTGGCCTCTGCTGCAGCCAGGAGGGGACCCAAATTGTGAGGGTGGTAGAACTTCAAGTCAAGGGTGCAAGCTGGCATAACCAAGGTGATAGGAGCAGGAGCAGGAGGGTAGGGGAAGGCGCAAGAATATTGTGTTGCTGATTCATGTAGAGATGCAAACAGAATAATTATATTAGTGCAAAAATAAAAAATTAATGCAATCAAATAATGGTTCCTTGGCATAAAGACTCATATTATGAGGATTTCAACAGTGAGGAAGGCCTCCCTTTCTCACTACTTATACTTACTGGGAATAACTCAGTATTTTGTGCCACCAGAGGCCTGGCTGTAAAGTTACTCCCCCTTTACCCTTGGATAGGAGATTATTCCCTTCCTGCACCAAGAAACCCCCCCAAACTCCCACTAAACCTCTGAATTTACTGGAGGATTTAGCACACACAGTTGATGAGCAATTTTTCCTAGTGTCCCTTCCATGACAGTATCCACTAATATCCAGACCTGTGTCTCAACCTGGGAAGAATCTCTGATCAAACTGAACTACTTGTTGGCTTGGTTCCTCCCCTATTTGAAGTAACTGCAAGGTAACCAATCCAGACAGGCTTCTGCCAAACCAAAAAAAATCTAACCAAGCTGGAGTTAATGGCCCCTAAAGCATTCTATAGGTATCAGCAAATCAGAAGTTAAACCAGAAATGATTGGGAAACCTTCCAATCCACTTGAAACTCCCCTGACCAATCAAACTTACTGCCTGGGTCAGGTGACTTCTCAAATCCAAATCCTATCCTTTAAAGCAAGACAGGGGGCTTTTGGTCCCCTGCTTGCCCATTCTAAATCAAAAATAAAGTTTGCAGTTAAACTGGTTTAATGCCATTTTAGAACTCTTGTTTGGGGCTCTCTAACTTGGAAGTGTTAGTTAAAAACTGGGTTTCTTTACCTAACCTGGTCCCTTTGACTTTGGTCACCTTTACAGTGCTCCTAGATTTGATGTTAGAGATTAATATAGTTCTTACTTGCTTTTGCTTTCAAAAGACAAACTTGGATCTACTATTTGATTTAAAAGTTAGTATAAAATCACTCTTACTTTGAATCTGTAGTATTTTTGCTTTGTTTCAAACTTGTTCTCCTATACATTACGGTTAAAATTATCTGTGGTCTTTACAAGTTACAGTAGTTTTAAAAGCTATGGCAACAACAAAAAATACTTTAGATTTAAACAAGATGATTTCAGATTTAAGCAAAATCCAACTTTCAGGTAAAAATATACACTCTGTTAACAGGGTTTATTGGTGTTAATGGACAAAATGAGTCAACACAGCAACAAAGGGCTCACGCGCCAAGCAAGAAATTCAAAATGCAATCTGAAATACATTGATTCACAAACAGAATGGTGTGAGTTGACTTTTGGTGTACATATGTTTACTATGTGAATTGGTGACAAAATACACCCAAGAAAGGTGAGTCAAAACTCAATCCAAAAACAAAACACAATAGCAACTCACTATGAAAATAAAATTGCTCACTCAGTGTGTGCAATGGATTGTAATCATTAATGGTACCAAGGTATCTAAAACAAGACACAAGATCTGAAACATGAATTTTAAAAATATTGTGTTGGGTGCTTAATTTGCCGTAAAATTTGGGAAAATGGGTGATAAATTTTATCAGGTATTCTAAAATGGGCGTTGTAAACCAGAAACAACTAATTAAGAAATAAAAAATCTATAATTGTGATATTGGGTGGGAAAAACTCTAATTAAATATCCATATTCAGATAAAAGCAAAAAATAAAATTAAGGAGTAACTTAACTGAAATTTATTTAATATTTTATTAAATTTTAAAATGGAAGGAACACAACACCAGAGTACCAATGCACCTGTTGTGCACTGCAGTTGCGGTTGCCCCTGCGGGTCAAAAAATAGAGTTAGTACAACCCAAGTGCCTACTCAGGAAGGAGACAGAGGAGAGTTCAATAGTGAGGCTACACTGACACAGCTGGTTCAAGGAGCACAATCTGCAAGGGTGAGGAGCATCAACTCTTGGGTCCCCAAGCTGACCCAGAAGCCCACCAAGGTTATCTTTATCAAGAAAGTTATAAACAAGGAGGTAGAACTTACTTGGGATGTGTTTGACGTTGTGTACCAGCAAGATTTGGTCTCGTCAGCCATTCTGGAGAAGGTGAAGCCTGTACTTGATACTAGCTACAAGCCCTACATCAGTGATGGCAATCAGGAAGAAGACAAGGAGCCTGAGTTCTTCAGAACTGATAAGGGACAGTTGGTGATAAAGAAAGTTGCTGCGTTTTACACCAAGGTGCCTATGCCTTGCAAACCAGTCTCCAATCAGGATCTAGATTCACCAACTTGTGCAAAGCCTGCTCAGAAGCGCATCCCTGACATTAAATACAGCATCCTGCTTAAGCTAATTTGTGAATCAGGCAATTACAAGGCAGCTGCGGCCCATGTTGGAGTGGAACCCAAGTACGCCTCCAAGACCTCCAACAAGTTCATTAACATGGGTCAAGTCCTTGCCACAGAGAAATCCATGCGCATTTCCACCATGCTCACCAAGGAGCACAAATGGGCAATCTGCCAGTGGATCACCTGGGACTGCCATCTTTAACTGGCAAATATACAGGTGATGGTCAACTTCACTTTTGGGGTTGAGGCTTCCATTTCCTTTTACTACCATCTGCTCAAAGGAATGTTCTTTTCCTGGAAAAAGCTTGGGGTATCCCCCTACAATTGTAACAGCCCAGCCAACATTGACATCCGGAAAATACGCAAAGGCATACACTGCTCTCAAAGCCAAGGGGATAGTCAAATTCTACTATATTGAAAAATTGCCATTTGCCTCGTCTATGCACAATGGGTATGGCTATGTCCCCAAAGGCTCAAATGATGGGGTAGCTTGGGTGTGCTGCAGTCCCTGCCACAGCCTATTTGATGTTGGCTCTCCTTGGTCTGAAGGGGATTGAGCAGTATCAAATGACATTGGGTTCTCACAACAGTTTTACTTTCTTGTCATTCCTCCAATTGGTCCAGGAGCACCTGAGGTGCACGAGCCTGGGCTTCACCAACGTCATTGTGTTGTACAACATTGCTCTCCATAAGGTGGCAGATATTCTTGAAGAATTTCTGTCAATTGACACCAGCATTGCAGTGGGCCCCCAGCAATTGGCCACAGCAAATTTGTGCCTTCTCTTCCTCTCTGCCTATTTGTCCTTCCTAAATCCCATTGAGGAAGTCTTTGGGTGGCTCAAGCAAGTCGTCAAGCAAGGAACCCCAACTGGGACCAAAGACCTGTTTAATTTGCTGCAGGCCGGGATCCACACCCTCCTATCTGAGACTGTGGTAAAATTCTATGGTCATGCTGATTTGTTCATCCCCCTGTGCCTTGCCAAACAGCCAATCAATTGAAGGCTTAGCTTGTCCAACTTTTTTTATATTCTCTAATTTACTCTTTTAGATTTATTAATTGTTGTTTTATATTTAGAAGCTTCTAAGCCCACAATCACATTCAACAGGACTATAATGAAGGTTAGTAATATATTTATTTTATATTATTTTTTTATTATGGCATCTAAGGGTATCCCAAACGCTTGATACTAGATTACGCAAATGCATTAATATCACTTTTGGCAAATAAGTATAAAAATAAAATTAAAAAAGTTAAATGTAAAGTGTACAAATTAGAAGTAGATTTTATTGACATATATTATTACGCTTTTATTAAGACCTTATCTGGGATATATTTTGAAAATCTCATTTGCTAAAATAAGAATTAGAAAATTTTATTATAATAAAAATTATATGAATTTTAATGAAATTTATTAGAAGAGAGAATTTATTAAGAGCACCTGTAGTGAGTTCTTCTGTATGTACCCACCCCGCAATGGAGGTGGTGCACAACCTCCACAGCCACACTGTAGACAGTGGATACATCCTTATTAAAATATTCACAGCGGCTAGTAAAAGGGAGTAGGGTCAGGTGCAAATGGAGGAGCAGCTTCTCTGGTGGGGCTGCAAACCCGTAGATACCGGCCAGGACCAGGGCGTCTTGGATGATGTGATCCACTGAGTCATACACAGGGGACCTTCTTCCTGTCCAGGGAGAGCCTGGCCTTGTCAATTCCTAGGAGGACCCCATCAAGATCATTCACGCTAGCGCCCATTCTGAAGTAGAAGAGATACCCCAGGTAAACCATGAGATGAAGCCTTTGTCCAGCAAAGGCTTTTATAAACTTGCACAATTTATTGAAAACTGCACTGATCTTCTTTTCATACTTGGTCTTTGCAAAGGTCAGCTTCATGGCTGCAGGCACCCCTTTCTTGTTGGGACTCCATGCTAGCCCAAAGTCTGCCAAGAGGATTTTGGTTTTCTTGACGGCTGTTGCGTCTGCAATAGCCAATTTTCCCACTGCACGCCCAAAGTTGTCCAGCAGGTAAGAAATTGTGTGCTCCAAGGGGTAGCAGAAGCAAGCAGCTGCATGGGCCCGGCCCATCTCCGGTACATTCTTGAATGGGAGTGTTGCCAGGACGTCCCAAATAAGCTCAATGGAGTTTTTCACAGTAAACTCTACTGATGGATACCGGGTCAATGCAGACCAATTGGGCATTCTTGTAGGCAGTAACTGCCCACTCAGATGACCCCTTGGCATGCATAAGTTCAGCCAATGCCTCTTGCAACATTGGGAAGGACCCATGAATTCTGTCTTCAAGCTTCTGCAAGACAGGGGGGACAGAAACAGCTACCTAGCCACATGATTGGCGTAGTTGGTATAAAACGTGGGGGGGGACAAAGGGGACCAGGACCTGGTGGATTTCACTGTCTATGTTTTCTAAAAAAGGTAAGTATTTTGAAATTTTTATTAATTTTTTTAGATTACCTTTGCAGGTTTCCTCCTTGCCAGAAGCTTCAGCAGGCTTCACCATTCTTGGTGCAAGTAATTGTTCTAGCAATTCAGTGTCCACAGTTCTTGCGCACTTTGCAGGTTTGGAATGTTCATACATCTCAGGGTTGTTGACCCAGATGGACAGGGCAGAGAGGGCAAAGGACTTGAATCAAAGGCTTTCACCAACGTGCTTCTGGACATTTAAAAGCCATTCAAGTGTTGTTTTGGGGGTGTCTGGCATCTTGGCCATGAGTGCCTTGGCAGACACAATTTCAATTTTGTCCCCTTCAAGGACGGCAGACTTAACTCTTGATTTGACCTTGCAGTCAATCTCTTTAATTTCAGCAATTGCCAAGTTGAGATCCTTCAAAAGCTTCTCTAATTCTCTCATTGATTTTTTACTAACCTTTTCATATGTTTTTTAGCTTTTGCCCCAATAAGTTCTGTATTTTTTAATACTTTTGCCTCTTTGTTTATTCCTTTTTGTTTTCCCATTTACTACATTATCTCATCTTTTTACCCATTGTGTATATGTTTTACGCTCATCTCAATATTTGTTGTTTGCTTTGTGTTGGCATTGTTTCCTTAATTGTCATATTATTTTTGGCGCTTTGCAATGTCCCTTGTGATAATATTAGCAACAATTTGGTGATCAGCTAAATTTGAATTAGAAAATTATAGGTTAACTGTTTTTAGATAAAGTTGTTACTGATCCAAATTCAAAACCTTAATGATAAACTTTAAGCCAATCAGGAGCCAAGTGATAAAGTGATTATTGTGACATAAAGGGTCATACAATAATTCTTTGATGCATGTTTGCTAATTAATATGATTTTCTGGTTGTTTTGCCATTGTGTGTCATTGCCACTGTGGAAAGTTGTTGATGGACTAGTACTCAATCAGCTGCTGGGTTAGCACTAGTCCACCAACAACTTGCTACAGCAGCAATGGTGTACAATAGCAAAAGATCCAGCCAATCATATTAATTAGCGCACATGTATCAAAGAATTATTGAATGTCCCTTTATGTCACAATAATCACTTTATCACTTGGCTCCTGATTGGCTTAAAGTTTATCATTAAGGTTTTGAATTTGGATCAGTAACAACTTTATTTAAAAACAGTTAACCTATAACTTTCTAATTCAAATTTAGCTGATCACCAAATTGTTGTTAATATTTTCACAAGGGGCTGTGTTTGGGTACTAAAAATAACTGTGTTCTGGATCTAGATACATGGCATAGTAGATATATTATTTTATAGAAATAAACTGAACATAAAGAATAAAACCAACTATAAACAAAGAGAACATGAACAATTGAAATTCAAAATAAAGATAATATAAATAGAAAATGTATGGCAACAGGGGGTTTATTGGGGCAGGGAAGAGTGATCCCTAGTAGGCAGAATAACGCGGGAAGGAAGATGTAGAGGCAGTGCTGGCATGGGGGGTCTGGGATTGGATGGGTTGGGTTTGCGGGCAGGGGTGTTAGTGGCGGGGGTGGAGGCAGGAGGATTGTGTGTGATGGCCGCCATATACTGCTCATTGTACTCCTCATCAGTCATTGGCTGGATGGGCTGGTAGGTGGCTGTGGCAAGAGGTGGGAGGCGCTTGTCCTTCTGAGATTGGTTGCCCATGTTCACATGGAAGACAATTTGGGCAAACAAGTCAGCCACCATTTGGCAGCCAAAGAGAAAATTGTGGTCAAGGACCCCAAGATAGAGTTTGTTGAAAGCCTGAGGGCGGTGCTACCAAAGTGTATCTCCAATATTAAAGAACACAACATCATCCAGATGGATGTCAGCATAACCAGCTGGGTACACAGAGGCCTGGTATCCGCGTTCCTGGATGGCCTCAAGGGCAGTGGTGTTACCCTCCATCTGATGGCTCAAGAAACCCCAATGCTTTGAATTTGAGCCATTCCAGGAGCCAAGTAATCCACCAAGAATGTAGCTGTACTTGTAGCCATTGGTAAAATCTGGGTTTGTCCAATATTAGACAAAATCCTTGGCTGAAACAGCCAGAAATGCACCAATGAATGTCCCCTTCTTGACCTTCTTCCTTCTATTCTTGGCAGCAGCTTTTCCTTGATCACCAAAATTATCAAACACAATCAAGAACTTGTAGTAGGAGATAAACATGACGTCATCTGATAGACTAGTCAAGCAACGGACCAGGGTGGATTCAATGTCTAGATCATATGGGGAATCCTCAGCGCCATCCCATTGGTTGCTGGCAAAATTGATAAGAACCTGTATGGAAGCCACCTTTCTGTGCATCCAGAGCTGCACCATGCACTTGGAGACCTATATGCTATGGTGCAGGAGCTGTTTGTGGACCTGGGTTAGGGGAAGCTTGGGGTCCTGCTGGAGGAGGTCAAGCATTATTGGATATGCCTCATTGATTTGGGACTTGGGGGCCTTCTTTGGCTTCTTGGCTGTTCCATCAGATTCCCCTTATTCATTAAGTTATTAAATTCCCGCATTATTGTGGCTTAGGTGAATTGAAACTGTGCAGCAATCTGGTCCCATGACAGACCCTGTAGGTTTAGTGCCACAATTTCCTGGAGAATTTGGGTGGTGATGATTTGTCATTTGGGGCGCTGGGCCACGGGAACTGAAGCCTGATTGGCTGTAGGAGGGAAGGTTGGCTAGCGGCAGGAAGTTGTTCCAAATCAAGGTTGCCATCCTGATTGGTTGGTTGATGGGCAGCTTGTGTGGGGGTGGGTACAGGAGCAGGGGCAGAGCTAGATGTTAAGTGACTCTCAAACAAGTCAAAGCCATATGGGTTTGGGGTCAGTAACAGGTCAGCTTCCTTGTTACCCACCTCAAAGGCTTGGGTATAAACAGGTGCCTTCACGCCCTGAGCCTCACCTCCATTGAAGCTGGCTTGGCTGCTGCTGGCTTGGCTGCTGGCGCCGTTGAAGATGTTGCTGTTGAAAACCATATTGAAAAAAACCTAGGATAAAATCACTAAAAGTAGAAATTTTAAAATTTAATGATTTATTTTTATTGTAATCTTGAGTCCATATTTGAAAGGTTCTCAAAACCATTATACACAAATAAGAATCCATGAAAATAAATAAAATGCCTCTGTCCTAAATTGGATAGCTGTTGATTGGCTGTTAAACTGCTATTTTTCTATTTTAGGCTGCTCATACTACACATCTTGTGTGAGTTCATTTTGTTTTGTGCTTGTAGAATCTTGCTTCTAGATTGCTCAAATTTCATTTCATTTTAGTCCTTCTGTTGGTGCCTTGTATGAATCCTGATTGGATTATAATATACTCTGGAACAGCATCCATCCATTTCACTTGTTGCGTCAGTTCATTTTGTTTGTAATTTGAACTACACTGCTTGATGTTTGATATAATTTTGTATAATGGGCTAGTGAAATTTTGTTTTTTGTTTGACAGTTCATTTATTAACTGAAATTTTATAAATTAATTGAATCCTGAATCTTGCGCAACTTGGATTTTGTTCAAATCTGAAGTATTTTCTGTTGTTGCCATAGCTTTTAAAACTACTGTATTATTAAGGTAGATAATGCTGATTTTCCTCCTCTTCTTGCAGCTATCTTTGTGTCACATTTCTCTGAGTTCAAGACCCCAAAAGCCTTACCTAAGCACTCCAAATTGACTGGAGTTTCTCAAAATAATACACCCAGTCTTAAAATTTGTTGTGTTTTCTGTGGCCCTGGCGCTATTACTTATATGGACCATCTCTCCCAATCTCTGAAACCAAACCTCCTCTTCTGCTTGCCTTGTGGAAGACAATCCCACCAGACTCCTGCAATTGGTGGAAAACCTCCCAGGTAAAGCCACAGGCCTTCTCTCCTCTGGAGAGATTCTGGGCAAAAGCCTTACCTGTGACAACCTGGACTTTTACCTCCCCAACCCTGACCTGGTTTCCTATTCCACTGAGGAAACTCATGAGGCTACCCAGCCTTTGTTGAAGGAGAAGCAACATGCTTCTCAGGGGTTGCCTGAAGTACCAGAAAGTGTTTCCACACATACTCTATGACTTCTTACTGACAGCGTGTTGACCAGATTGAATTCCTACTTCCCTCAAATGTCCTCTGTGTCCTCCTTCTGGTCCCCATTCAGAAAGGCTATCCCAGTGCTTTGCTTGATGGTATCTTGATGGTTTATTTCATTAGGATGAGAGCCAAACTTAGTCAGTTTAGCCCTCCTCTCCCACACTATAGCATCATCCATAGTGGTATTTGTGAATTGCTTAAGAAATTGCATTCTGGGGCCTAGGAATGGGTGCCCATTAGATGCTTCTTCATGGTCATAGGTTTGACTGCAGCATGCCAAGGTGCCACAGCTATTAGTAGAACCCACAAGCATTTGGTTGCTGGATTGATTGGTTGAGAAATCACTGATACAATTTATCATTTACCAATAGTAAGGGGACCCAATTTTGTTTTTAATCTTGATTCCAGGTTTTTGTAGCACACAGGCCTCACAAACCTCTGGTTATTTGCGGTCAAAAGAGGATTTCCTACTGGAAAGAAAATTGGCAATGGTTTCCACACAGTTTTTTGTGCTGTATCTAGGCAGGCTAGCTGATTTTCTTGGGCTTTCTGGGCCCTGACAGTTTGCAACATGTTTAAGGAAAAGGGGAGTTAGGGATCTTCTTAAGTTAACCAAATTAGTTTAAAAAAAGTTTCAATATACTTAAAAATGTTACAGATCTCCAATACCAGTTAAAAATTACTTCTTTCATTTCAGCAAGCATTATATATTACAAACCTACATATTATTCTTTAATGCTCAATTGATAAAGACTTTTAACCCTTTTAAAATTTATTATTTGTAAGATATACCATTTATCTGGCCATGAGACCACACAAACTCTCTTTCATAGGAAGGATTGGGTTTAAATGGTTCTTGATATTGTTGAACTTGCATCTTGTGCAATCCACTGTAAGCATGGATTCAAGACCTGACCTGGGAACTGAGACTCAATATTTCCAAGAATGAAAGTATGGTCCTGTTCTTCAAGGAAAGTGGTATACACCTCCTTGTTTTCAGAAAATTTTATTGCTAAGAAAAAGGTGCACCAGGGAATAAAGAAACCCAGATCATCTATTGTTTTCTATCCCCTTTCTACCGCCTTTCTGTTAACCTACCTGGGGGTGTACATGTTTCTGGGTCTGTTTAACCCACTAATTGGCTACTATTGCCTGTTTGGGAGCTATTTTATTTAGGAATGGTATCCTTGCCCGTTGGTTTTATGTTGACTGGTTTAAATCCTTCTGCTTCAATCCATTGGGTAGGAAGTTTTTTCCCTGTAAGGTGGTTTTCTGGTATTAGTTTTCCTTAACAACAACCCTAATATGCATATTATAATAATTAATATTATAAACTTAAGCATATCCTAGAACAGAGAAGCTTTAATATGGACCATCATTTGAAACACATCTCTTAAGAGTCCACCATGGATTGGGCTGTCAGGCCAAACACTCTAAGATAAAAGGCTCTGCGCCTATTGTATTAGATAAGCTCTAAATAAGTGAATACTTATCTCTGTAAACTATTATTCAACTGCTGGCTAGCTAGCTCTGGGTAGTGGCCCAGACAGATAACTGATTTTTATTGGTTGAATTATTCAGGTGTGCAGCTGTCTATAACAAACACTGAAAGCTAAGAAAGTTGTCAAGAGATCAGCAATCAAAAATCACCCAGAAAAAGATGCCCCCCTGCTGTGTTACCCTAATACTACTAGGATGTAAGCAGAGCTAGAAATAATGTGATTGGGTGGTCCATCTTAAAGCCAGTCCATTGGAACAAAATACTGATGATTCTGTACTGACTTGATGAATGATCCAAGTCCTATTTCCCTAATGTTATCCTCTTATAGACTTTATTAGTAGAGCAAAAGACTATACTGTTGTCATAAATTATAATTTTATAACAATATATAGTTGAAACTATAAACCTTAACCCAGATGTAGCAAGAAGTGTTACATTGCCTCTGGGCCGCAGGCCCAGCCAGACTTGTTACTTCTGATTACTACAACAAAATATTCCAGGCTGCAGGTTACACCAGAGTCACAGGTTCTCCTGTATTTTCCTAATGCAAGCAGACTTAACAAATCATATATTGGATGATAAAATACCAAAGTTCAAATGTTTTAGACACTGAGTTCCTGTTTTGGGATTATAATTATAAAAAAGAAAATTTATTGATGAAGAGCGCCTTTTGGGGAAGCTTCAAATATGGAAATGAGAGAGAAGAGAAGTATATTATATTGAAGGTTACTTTAGGCTTATATAGCTTTAGCTGTGGCATGGATTTAGTTGGATTAAACTTAGGGGTTGATCATGTGCAGGATGGGTTTGAGCCACTGGATACTTGGACAGTCAGGTGATATTGCTTGGTAGCCATTTCCGGTATGTTGAACTGTATATTGGGAGGCCACCAAATTAGGCAATGACTGGATGTTAAGTGAGTTGGCAGTAGCCAGAATACTTGTACATCCAGATCCTTGACACCCCCTCAAGGGGTTACTCTGGCACATCAGGAGGGGGCATTGTCTTGATGGCTGCCGCCTGATGTTCCTGGAGTTGTTTGCTAGTTGATATCAGTTGGGTCAAGTGCTCTCTTTTGCTAAGGAAGAGGCGGGATCTGTGGTACTTCTTGATGATGGGCTATTTAGTGCCTTGTAACTTAATCAGGTAGTTGTTCCTATCTGTTCTGTACTTGATGATTCTTTCTGGTCCCTCTGTACTGAGTCTATCTTCTTTCTGTTTCCAGCCAGGACCCAGACTGGTGAATGGTTACTCTGTAGTAGTTACCTTTTGTGTTTTAAGCGTTTTTGTTACTGTAATTTTAGCTTTGAGGTGTATGTGTTTTAGAGTTGGTACTTGTTCTACTGTGGGAGGTTTTATTGGGGGATTTTTACGTGTGTTTGATTGTTGCGGGTAACTATATCTGGTTTGTATCTGTATATTAGTTCAAACAGTGAGTAGCCTGTCCCTTGATTAGTGAAGACCCAGGATACTAGTAATGTATGTTTCACATATAGTGGCCATTTGTCTTTGGCTTTGCCATCTATTTCTTTTCTCAAGGGTTCTGATAAGGCCACTGTTTAGGTGTTCAACTCTGCTGTTGACCTGTAGCCTGTAGGACAAGGTTGTGGAATGTTTGATGTTCTTTGCTTTTTAATTATTGTTTACTACGTGACCTGAAGACTCTGTTGCTCCATCAGTTATGATGTAGTCTGGAGTATCATAGTCAGCTATGATTGCTTTGTTAATGAATCAGTTTATTGTTTCTGCTTTATGGTCCTTTGTTGACCAGCAGATGGGCCAATGTGTAGAAAAGTCAATGGCTATAATTAAGAAGCGTTGTTTTGTCCTAGTTTCTGGGAAGGGGCCCACTACATCTGTCACGGTAAGTTCCATAATGCCGGGTATTGTCCGTCCAAGTAAGAAGGCACAGAAGGCCGGGAAACCTGTATCAAAATTGACCAAGTTAACGGATTTAAACCAAACATTCAATTGAAAATGGGTCACAGCTGCTCCAGTATGCCAGATGAAACCAGCTCCCCTTTGTAAACTGACGTTGATAAATCAACGTAATATGAGGGTCACCCGATATAAGCTCATTAATTGGCATGGTTGTCAGAAACTGGTCACACAAGGGTTCTTTGCAACCTGGACTAGATACTTACTTAAAGATGCCAAAGAAATAGGAGATCAAGACTCAGGTGGTATTGCTTAGTCAATTTTTCTGATATATATTGAATAATTTTCCCTGTTTCAACTCTAAGAGTTGAGTCCTTCTAAATTTACTCAATAAAAATCAATTATCCCAAGTTCTAATTTTAAATTTTAAAAATGCATCCTGTGCTCAGGTTGTTGCGGTATATCCTGCACAATCTGATTCTGAACAGAATCATTTCAGGAAGATGGGGCCCAGCATCTGGTTCTTTGTTGTTGGCACCGCAAAATGTTAATTTCATGCCAGCCAATTTTGTAGCTCCTCCCCCCATTCTGGAAAATGAAAATTGTGTCACTTCTCAATGCCCAGAATTCTACACAGAAGATGAATTGATGCTTTCCCAAGTCATTTATCTTGGTTACTCTGGTTAGGATTGATTGTTCTACTTAATCCTGGAGTTTCAATTGGAAATTTCACAAAAAGATATTTAAAGCCGCGTTGGTGGTTAATCATCAATTCTATGTGGATTTGGGTGGTAATTCCCCATCATTTAGAAACAGCTTCTTATTATCCAGTGATTTCCGTCACAACATCCAGTCCCCATAACTTGAATGGTTCATGGTTAGGTAATGGGTAAACTGTTGGCTGAGGAACCTTGATGCTGACTTTACCACACACTGTGCACTTTTTAGAACATCAATTATATCTTGTTTAAGATTGGGTCACCATACTATCTCGTTTAACATGAGGTATAGGTTGTTAGCCTTCATGTGCCCCAGTAGGTGGTGATGTCTTAATATGATGTCAACTCTTTGTGCAAGTGGGATTTAAGGGACATGTTTGTTGTTAATGATTTGGTATACAGTGCCATTTGATACATGGAAATACTTTTTGTTCCTTACTAATGTATTGTAGGTCTTTCCCTTTGGTTTTATACTCAGTGTTGTATAGGTTTGGCCAGTCAGGGTCCAGGTGGTCAGGATAATCCTCTCTAGGCTGACATAGTCTAGAGAGAACATCAGCTTTGACCAGCTCTGCCCCCTTTTGTACTGGATTTTCAGATTGAGCTGTTCCAGCAGGGACATCCATTTGGCTTGTTGCTGTGCAAGTGCATTATGAGTTTTAAAGTAGATTAAGGATTTATGGTCAGTAAGTACTCAGAGATTTAAATGTCCTTCTAGATAAAATGTCCATTTCTTGCATGAGTGATATATTGCTAGCAATTCCTTATTGTGTATTGTGTACCTCTGATCAGTGTTATTTAGTAATCCTACTTTTGTAACATACTGGCAGAAAGTCTTGCTGCCCTGGCTGGCAGATGCGTAGGACTGCGCCAATGGCAGTGTCACTGGCATCCAACTCAAGCTTGTAGCACCTGTTGTTATTAGGGTATTGCAAGATTGATGCTTCAATCAAAGCTTGTTTTAATAGTTAGAAATTATTGTTGCATTCTGGTGTCCAGATTAATTTCTTTTTGGCATTACCCTTGGTTAAGTCATTGATTGGTGTGGTGAGTTTCCCGCAGTCTTTAAAGTATTTCCTAAGGTAAGCTATCATTCCAAGAAAGCATCTAACTTGTTTAAAGGAGGTGTGGCATTGCATGTTATTTATGGATTTTAATTTGTCAGGATCTGCTTTGATGCCACTGTCAGAGACAATGTGGCCCAAGAACAGGAGTTCATTTTCCATAAATTGGCACTTACTTGGTTTTGCATAAAGATTGTGCTTTGCAAGTTGATTGAGAGTCTTGCAGACATTTATGAGGTGTTCCTCTTTATTTTTGAGAATATGATGATGTTTTTGAGGTAGCATCATGTATTTGAGATACCATTTAGCGCTTGGTTCATCATAGTGACAAACTTTGCAGGAGCGTTGGTCATCCCAAAGTTCATTTATTCAAGTTGCCCAGACATTTCTGACTGGTACAACAAGTCCATAGAGCCAAAATAAATGATCAAAAGTCTCTTATGCAATATAAGAAAAAGAAGAAGGGGAAAGGAATCCTTCAGGACAGGAGAAAAACCTTGGGCGAGGTAGGAAGGTTGTGAAGGGGAAAAGTGCTTTGAGCTATATATCCCACTTTGGGGTATTATAACTTTCAGGAATTTTGGGATAGTGATTGCTGTCAGTTCCAGATTGAATTGTTATTGATCCCAGAAAAAACTGGGCCTTTGGCCCAAGTTTTTTTGGCTTGATTCCATTCTGTATGTGTGGCCAGTGGTGTGTGTATAGTTTGAGAGGGCCAAGATTTTGGGTTAGAGCCCCTTTTTGGTCCCTAATGATTAAAACAGTGAGTTGAAACTATGAGGAAAGTCCAATTGAAATGTGCTGATCCAGAATAATCCGGGCAGAAATTTCCTTGGGCCAGCTGCCTGCGTTTTTTTGTTGAACAGCCTGATACACATTTTGTGTGGCTAAATCTGTGTGCAGCTATGGGTTTATGGTCAATGCCTAGGGTTAGCACCCCAAAAAGATGGGATATAATCTCTAGGGTCTGGTGTGGCAAGGAGTGGTAGATCAAAAGACTAATAGCTGATCTAAATTAATCCAGGCCATTAACTTTCAGGTCGTCTGCCCAGATTTTTTGTTGGAGGGTCTGTGCCTGTTATGGGATGACCTATTATGTCTGTGGCTGAGTTAGGGTGCAGAATTGCTAGGCTGTGCCCTTAGCGTTGACTGGTAGATCACATGTGAGTATCAATTAGCCGAGAATGTGGCTTTCACAATATTTTTGTGTTAACCTCTGGGCCACGTTTTAAAATTGCAGACCCAAATTAGACTTTGTGGCGCTCTGTGGTAAATATATAAAGGGTCTGAAGGTGGAATGTGTTGTTCAATGAGAGAAAATAAGGTTCATTTTTGCAGGCTGTGTTTATCCAAAAAAATGTGGTCCTTTGGTCTGGGTTTTTTTGTTACTAATTTACTTCCATGCTTGACTGCTGCTATGGTGAACTCCTTTGATCCAGATGCAGCTTCTTATGGTCCATTATTATCTGGGAGAGTCAAGGCCATAAATTGGCCTTGCTCAAAGCAGTTATTAGCACATCTGGGCCACTTGGTACTGCTTTGAGGTTGCAGGAAAATCTTATTCATGCCTGGGACTAGAGCAGGAAATCCTGCAGGAGAGTTTGTATCATTGGTGGGGTCCATCAGCCACTATAAATTAGCGACCCCATCAGAGATAAAACCACTGCTGTCATTGGCTGCGGCATATTTGGCTTTTTTGGGTTCCCTGGACTGTTTGGGATCCACTACTGTGTAAGGGGATGGTTTAGTTACTGCAGCAAGTTTGGTCTGGACCTTGCATCTTGGTCTTCCATTATCCTGTGCAGAAGATGCCTGCTCCTGATTGGGTGTATACTGGGTTTGAAGCTGCTGCATATTCTCTTGGACCACCACATTGTGGTGGCTATCCAATAAAACTTGGGCCAGGTTGACCAAGAGTTCCTGGGTTTAAACCTGCTGCAAATTCTCTTGGGCCACCACATTGTGGTAACTATCCAATAAAACTTGGGCCAGGTTGGCCATTAATCCCTGTACCACCAGTTCTGGAATTTTCATTGGTTTATCAACCACATTGTCATGAACTGCCTGGGTTGCTTGTGCTAGCGTTTGCATGGGTTGAAGTGTTTCTTCTTAGGCAGATTCTTTTTCCTTTATTGGTTGAGGCTGAGACAAATTCTGAGCCTTTGTATAAGTCTTTTTATGGCGGAATGTGATTGGTTTTACAACTGCATACTCAGCCATAATGCCACAGGCCAAGGCTACAAGAGCATTGTGTTGCAACCAAGTTTCCAGAATTGTCTTCCAATGTATCTCACAATACACAGGGGTACTCAATGAGCTGTCCCTTGATGTATCTAACAACATGGACCAATCTGATGGCAATGTCAAATAGCAGACACTTTCTCCCAATTATGAGCGCTAATAATTTAACCTGCTGATCCTGCACAAGCTATTCCTTGGCTCTAATCCTTACATGGAACATGCCACCATGCCACCCCCTTTTGGCCTGATGGCTTTCCCCATATAGTATATTAATCACAGTATTCTATAATAAGCAATACCTTATTCTTATTATTCCTGTCCTTTCTATTAGACTGTTGTCTTCCCCAATTCAAATAATTAATCCTCATTAGTTCAGTTGCAACAAATGGATTGGGTACCTGTTGGCTCACTGTTCTGGTGCTCCTTGAGGGTGTCTTGTTCTGCGGCCCAGATTTCTACAATAATTGTAGGATAGAGAGCCTCTCTGTGGCTAAAAGCTGAGCATATCACACAGATAGGAGGAGTTTTCTTAGGGAATACCTTGAACTCTCTACCAAAGGTGCCATCCTTCTTGAGAATGATTACACAACGGGGAATGAATGCCAAGCTATCATTTAAAAAGGGTTTAATCATGGCCATGGCCTTTGATGTGGTCAGGTATCTCATGTAAGGATTTTTGAGCAGTTTAAACTGCACTATTTCTCCATACTTGACCTGCCCTTCCTTGAGCTGGTATTCAACCTCCTCTCTGGACATGTATAATGGCAAGGCCTCAAAAGACATAAAGAGGGTGGTATCTTGATTAACCCAGGTGTGGGTGGTTGGTAGGACTTTCTGGGTTTTCTTACCCTTGGTTTCAGTGATCTCAAGAATGAAGAGTTCCTCAGCTGCCTGATCAGCATCCTCTTTACAGAGGAAGCCAATATCAAAGAAGTCCTTTATTGGACTTTGGTGAAGTGACACAACCTTGGGGTATGCTGTGGCAACTGCTTTTGCTGCCTCCTGGAACTGAGTAGGCTTGCCTCAAAAGTTAACTCTGATTCCATGGGGCACAGGAGACTTGGGGAGGGCTCTTTTAATGTCTTGGAACCAGAGTTCAGAGGTCACAAACTTCATCCATTCTTCTGATGGAAAAATGGTCCCTTCTTGGTGGTTCTTGTAGGGTTCACCAGCTGGCCCTTGACAGGGCGTTTCTGGCCCTGTACCACCTTGGCCCAGGATCTGGAGTTGTTGGTTGCCATAAATTTCTTAACTATAATAAAAGCCTACAGTAAACTTAGAATTTTATGCGCTTTGATTGCTTTATTAATGCCTAGATTCAAAAAAGTGGAGCTAAGATGTGAAAGAAAAGGTCATCCCAAAGTTCATTACCCTACATTCAAAAGATCCAAATTGTGTATGGAACACAGTTTTTGGTATGTCTTTTTATTTTACTTATACTTATACTTGGTTGTAACCTGAGGTGAGGTCAATTTTGGAGAAAAATTTGGCTCCTGAGAGTCTTTCAAACAGATCCTCTATGAGTGGTAGGGGGTACTTATTTTTTTACTGTGCTTGCATTTAGTGCTCTGTAGTCAGTTACTAGACGCAGAGTGCCTTCCTTTTCCTTTACAAAGAACACTTCTGCCCCCATGGGGATTCAGACAGGTGGATGAAGCCTTTGGCTAAGTTATCCTCAATATGGGTTTTGAGAGTTTGGGTCTCCATGGGAGAGAGTCTGTAGAGGGGTTCAGGTTTGGGCATGGCTTTGCATAAGTCAATGCCATGTTTGACCTCCCGTTTGAGGGGTAACTCTGTAAGCTCTTCCTTGAATATATGGGTGTATTTGTTTAGGAGTGCTGCAAGTTCCGGGCATTGGAATTGGCTGTTTGTATGTTATTGAATTTAGTGTGCCTCAGTATGAGGAGGGTACTGTCTTTGGTTAGACGTTATGAGTTGTCTTGGTTTATGACCTGGACAAATACTGTGTCTCTTAGAATGAGGTTGTTGGGTTCTTTGAGGATATTAAAATTGACTCCATTGCGTTTGATGGTCATGGTTTTTGTTTTCTGAAATACACTGGGGTTCACTTGGATAAACCAGTCCATGCCTACTACAATGTTGTAGTTTATGTTGTTCATGAAAAGTCCTTTTATGGACTTTTGTATGCCTTATAGGTCAATTCTGAAGAGAGTTGTTTCACCTTTGAGCAGAACCTTTGATTTTTCTGCCAATCTGGCATATTTGAAGTTGGATTTGACAACTGGTATTTTGTACTTGGTTATGAATGTTTTACTAACCATGGTGTGTTGTGCACCAGAGTCAAATAAAATTTTATGTGTATGAGATTTGTAAGTGCATGGATAGACAAGAAGTTGTGAGCAATCTTTAATTTTTAAGCTCATTAAAACAGAGGATTGCAGGACACATGTGATGCAAGCAGCAAAGTTCATGCCTTGGCATAATTTCTTGTTGTATTGGGGGAGACAGGTTCTCAAAGCTGTTCCCCCTTCTCTTTTACTGTTCCTCTGTTTTGAGACCTTCAAGGTCAGAGAATGTGGAGTCAGATTCATAGCAGGTAGCTGTTTCAGCATTGTTCACTTTGCGGCATCCTCCTTCTTGGGACAGGTGCGTTTTGCGCTTTGGCTGTGATTGCCATTATTACAATTGGAGTTGTGGTTGCTATTATTAGTGTTTTGGCGTTTGTTGCTATTAGAATTGTCTCTGCTACTGCTGTTTGAGGAGCAGTTGCTGTTGTGTGCAACATATTCCATGTTTGCACGTTTTCCTGGGTGTTTGGCTTCTGCAATGAGCGCAGGCATGGAGGTGTTGGCCTCTGGCAGATGAGGGCAGCAACTGAGGGTTTCATTCTGTTGATGATGAGGCTCTAATTTTTACATTGTCAGCTTGAGCTGGTTTTTTAATTTTGCAGTGTATTTCCTCAAATTCATTGTTGTAAGCTGTGATAGTGGTCTTCTGAGGAAGATCACTGAGTTGTATTACAATGTCTTGGAGGGATTTGGTGACGCAGAAGTTGTGAGTGATGTTTGCTTTAAACTCTTCCCAGTTGTCAAGCTGGTTGTCAGTTTTTGAGACAACTTTCAGGAAGCCAGTTGTAGGTAGAGGCATTGGGCAGCTCAGGGTGAGGTGCGGTTGAGCTGGCGGGTAGGGCCCACCATAGAATGGGTGCTAACTTGATAATATAAGATATGGATTGCCTGAGTATAGACCAGGGTCTGGAGTTGGGGACCACAGAATCCACCAAACCGGTCAAAGTAATATATAGTACTCCAAACAGTTGGGTAGAGGAGTCTCAGCTGCGGTGGTAGGTTCCAGCAGTTGGTCTGGTTGTGGGGTTAAGGGAGGAGTCATAGGAACAAAGTAGGCAGGCAGATAGTTGTACTTGTCTTTGAACAATCTTGGCGGCCTTTTGTACCACTTTCCTTCTCGTCCTATGTATTCAGTTTCTCTAGATCCTAGACAAGGGATTGGCAATGAGGATGGTCTCCAAGTTGTACTCTGAATAGGCCGGGTTGGGGGGGGGTATTCAGTAAAATGCACAAGTCCAAAGGGGGCTCCCGGGGGACGGTATAATGCCTGGGGCAATTTGGCAGATTGGTCTTGGGGGGTGCGGCGGCCTGTTAGTCTACTTGACTGGAATTAAGATGAAAGATCACTAAGACTAGATAGGGTAAGATTTGTTTGAACCAAAGGTTCATAAAAATTTATTATCAAAAATGAAGATGGGGTCTTTGCCGTACCGCCAGGGTTTTTATACCCTGGGACTTTGCTTCTTTGATTTTTGCAGGGTTCAGGTTCACAGACAAGGCACTGGCAGGATGTGGGTCTTGGCTTGGGGTCTCAAGGGCAGCAGATCCAGGTTGTGCTAGTTCTGGCAAATTGGAAAGGCAATGCTTTGTTTTGCTGCCACTGTTCACTATGTCACCTGAGTAGTCCAATTGTACTACCCCTTCTAGGCGGGAGACTGGCAGTTGCTGGTGGTCATTGACAAGGTTAAAAATAGGTTTTGTTTTAACCTCCTTAAGGCAAGCTGCAACCTCTGCATAGGTTTGGGTCTTTGGTGGCTCAAGGTTGACATCAATCTGATGAGCATTTGGGGAATTGTCAGTGGGAGGCTGGCGGGTCTTGGAGTAACTTGTTAACTTGGGTTTGCAATTTAACAAGTGGGCAGTCTCACGTCCACTTTGTGTGACTCAAGTAGTCTTTGGAGGGTCCTCTGTAGTAGGCCGGCGGATTACAGAGTAATTTACCAGTTTGGGTCTGTGATTTAACGGTTTGGTGGGTCCTGGACTGGTCTGGAGGGTTTGATCTGCCTTCTGGGAACTGGGGGTCAACTCTTGGGTTTTCAATACAAGTATTGAAATGTCATTCATGACACCAACCCAGGTGGAAAACCAGTTAGCTGCGGCCTTGTACAGACATTTGCTGGCTTCCTGGACCCATTTTTTGTGGGGAATGCAGCTGGTGTGGAGTTTAGCAGCTGAGTGGTCTATCCAGTTGATGACTTTTTCTTTGTTTTTACCAAAGAACTTGTCAATACCAATATACTTGGTGCTGGTAACTTCACCTGTATTAGAAGGTTGTGCGTTTTTTGTGTTTGGAGAGAGTGACTGTATTGAATTATCTTGGTGCATGCTTTGGGCATGACCAGTCCTTCAAATACAGTGCATCCACTAGGTATATCTTTGTTGATGTTTTGGGTGTGGAAGTATGTCTTCCAGGTATTCTGAGATGTGGCCTGGTTGAGTACGTGAGCAAAGGTGGGCGGGTTTAGGTCAATCATTTTCTCTTTCATGGGCGTGGTCAAAAAACTGTAGCTGCTACCAGTGATGAGGAGCGCCTTTTGGAGAAGCTTAAAATATGGAATTAAGAAGGAAGAGAAGTATATTTTATCTGATAATACTTTAGACTTATATAGCTTTATCTGTGGCGGAGATTTAGTTGGATTGAACCTAGGGGTTTGTCATGGGCAGGATGGGTTCAAGTTGCTGGATACTTGGATTGTCATGTGATATTGCTTTGTTGTCATTTCCCGCATGTCAAACTATATATTGAAAGGGCACCAAATTGGGTGATGACTGGAGGTTAAGTAGGTTAGTAGTAGCCAGAGTATTTGTACATCCAGATCCTTGACAGAAGTCACACAAGGTGTGTAGTATGTGCATATTAAAATATAAAAATAACATTTTAACAGCAATCAAAATCTAACCAATTCAGGAACAAGGGCATCTTACTCATTTCATGGCTCCTTATTTGTGTATAATGGTTTCATGAACTTTCCAAATATAACTTGTGATTACAATAAAAATAAGACCATTAAATTTTAAACTTCTACTCTTGGTGGTTTTATCCTAGGTTTTTTACAATGGTTTTCAACAACAACAACATTTTCAACAGCACCAGCAGCCAAGCCAGCTTCAATGGAGGCAAGGCTCAGGACGTGGAGGCACCTGTTTATACCCAAGCCTTTGAGGCAGGTAACAAGGAAGCTGACCTGTACCTGACCCCCAACCCATATGGCTTTGACTTATTTAACAGTCACCTAGTTTCTAGCTCTGTCCCTGCTCCCGTACCCACCCTCGCACAAGCTGCCTGTCAACCAGCCAATCAGAATGGCAACCCTAGTTTGGAAAAACTGTCCACCAACAGCCAACATGCTCTCCCCTCAGCCATCAAGCCTCAGCGCCTGCAAACCAGCACCCCAAACACAGAATAATCACTGCCCAGATTCTACATTTTATTGTGGCACTCAATCAGCATGGTCTAACCTGTGTAAAAAAACTGCAGAACATTTAAAATTTAATGGAGCTACAGTCATGTGAGAATTCAGCAACTTCATGAACAAGGGGAATTTAATTGGGAAGGCCAAGAAGCAGAAGAAGGCACCTGGGTCCTTGATAACCCAAGGTTATCCAATTATGCTTGATATTCTGCAGCAGGACCCTAAGGTTCCCCTGAATTGAGTCTGGAATTAGCCTGTGCACCATAACATATAAGTTTTAGAGTGTATGATGTAACTCTGGTTGTATAAAAAAGTGGCCTCAGTCTTGGCGTTGATCAATTTTAATGGGGACTAATGTGATGGCAACAAGGATTTCCCATATGATAATATCATAGCATCTATTGTCACCCAATGCTTGAAAAGTTTGTCTTATAATGTCATGTTTATCTCATATTTAAAATTCTTTATTGCTTGAGACAGCTTTTGGGAACAGGTAAAATCAAATAAAACCAAAATGTCAGGGCCCAGAATAATCCTGTCAAAGAACTCAATAGTATCAAAAAAAATAATGCAAATTTGCAATTGTACAATTGTGCAGTTTCACAGTTGGGTTCAAGAATAAGGTTTCATTAACACACACCTCAATTACCCAAATGTCAAAATTAATGCCCTGGGGACGCTCACGCCTGAGGGCACTCACAGAAGCAATCATTACCTCCAAAAATGCTTCTTATTAACCAGAACCCTCAGAAATTGGGGATTTTGGCCCTCAAAAGCCCTATCAGAGACTACAAGATTTGGCCCAAGTGCTAGGACCTAAAAATAGTGTGTTGACACCCCTGAGTAACTAACCAGATGATATTAGTACCAGAAAAACAGTGGCATGTGACCAGCCAGCCAACCAAGATGCACTGCCAAGCCAAGAGCCAACTTCTCAGCAGTATATAGATGGGGAAGTTGGAGATTCCTTTCCTGTTGACATCACACAAAAAACATATATTGGTTAATGTAATAAGCGCATTTTTACAACGCAGGAGTTTATTACATTATAAAAAATCTTATACTGTTGGTGCTATCTAATAGAGAGTACCTACTTTCAGGAAGCCAGTCATAGGTAGAGGCATTGGTTGACTTGGGACTGAGTATGGCCAGGCCAGTGGGTAATGCCCACCATAGGATGAGTGCTAACTTGATAATATAGGATACAGATTGCCCAAGCAAGGACCATGGCCCTGAGTTGGGCACCATAGTGTCTACCATTCCCGTCAAAGTAATGTAGAGTACTCCAAACAGTTGAGTGGACATGGTCTTGGTGGCAGTGGGGGGATCCATTGGGCAGTTAGGCCGTGGGGTTAAAGGCGGAGTCATGGGGACAAAGTATGCAGATAGATAATTGCACTTGTCTTTGAACAATAAGGGCAGTACCTCAATCTCTTTCCTTTGAGTCATATGTATTCAGTCTCTCTAGTTCTGGTCAAGGGGTTGGAAAAGAGAATGGTCTCAAAGTTTTACCTTAAGTAGGCAGAGTTGAACGGGTATTTGGTAAAATGCACAGGCCCAAAGGGGGCTCCAGGGGGATGGTATAGTGCCTGATGCAGGTCGGCAGGTTAGTCTCTGGAGAGAGCAATTGCCTGATTGTCTACTTGGTTGGAGTTGAGATAAAAAGATCACAAAGACTATATAAGGTAGGATTTGTTTGAGCCAAAGGTTCATAAAGCTTTATTATCAAAAATGACAATGGGGTCATCCCCATACCGCCGGGGCTCTTATACCAGGTGGTTTTGCTTCTTTGCTTTTTGCAGACTTCAGGTCTGGGGACAGTTCACTGGCAGGGATTGGTCTTTTGGCCTCTGGTTTTGCAGGCAGCAGATCCTAATTGTGCTTGCTCTGATGAACAGAAGTGGCAATATTATGTTATACCGCTACTGTTCACCACATCACCTGAGCAGTCAAATTGTATTACCCATTCTGGACTGGAGGCTGACATTAGCTGGTGATCATTGGTGGGAATGGCAGGAGGCTTTGTTGTAACCTCCTTTAGGCAAGCTACAACTTCAGCATAGGTCTGGGTCTTTGGCGGCACATGGTTAATAGCAATCTGATGTCCATTTTGGGAATTGTCCTTGGGAGACTGGCGGGTCTTGGAGTAACTCATCAACTTGGGTTTACAATTTGACAAGTTGGCGGGTTCCCGTCCACTTTGTGTGACTTAAGTAGTCTTTGGAGGGTCAGGGTTCAATTCCAGGGTCTCCAATGTTGATTTCAAACCTCCAGTATTGACGCTTGGCAGGTTAGCAGGTTTCTGTTCCTCCTGGTTGGGGCAAGATATCTCTGGCAGTCCAGGGTTTGATCTAACTGGCAGTCTGGCAGACTCCTGTCTATCCTGGTTGTAATAAGGCTTTTTCTGAGACCCAGGGTTTGATTCCCAGGTTTTCAATAAAAGGATTGAAATTTCATTTATGACACCTACAGTACTAACACCAGCGCTGGGAGAGAGCAGCTTCTTGCTTCCTATAATCAACCAATGTTTGCCCTTTCTCCTTTCTTAGAGTGCTGGGTCATAAGATAGTTCTTGCTCCTGCGCCCCCTTCCTAGGTGTCTATCTGCTTTGCTAACTTGCACTTTCAAGCTAGCCCATGATGTCACAGTAGATTACATAATTCTATGAATTATTTGCCCAAGTAGGAAAGCTCAAAAGCTAGAAACCCGTTGACAAAATTAACTGATTTGATAGATTTAAATCAAACAGTTTATAATAAATGGGTTACAGCTGCTCCAGTTTGGCAGTTATATTTGATTCCCCCTTACAAGCTGATGCTGATAAATTGACATAATATGAGAGTCATCTGAGATGATCTTATTTATCAGCACGGTCATCAGAAGTTGGTCACATAATGGTTCTTTGCAAACTGGACTAGGTACTCACTTGACAATGCAGAAGGAATTGGAGCCAAGGATCCAGGTGATATTGCTTAGTCAAATTTTGATATATATTAAATAATTTTCACTGTTTCAACTCTTAAGTGTTGAGTCCTCCAAAAATATTTTACTCAATAGAATCAAATATCTCTTGGTCTAACTTTATTTTAAAACATATCCTGTAGTTTTCCTGCTGAGCTATATTCCCTACAATTTAATTCTTAGCTGAATCATTACAGGAAGATGGGGGGCCGCTGTCAGCACTTTGTTATTGCCTCTGCCCAATATTAATCTGATGCCCGCAAATCTAGGAGTTTTCCCCACTATATCCAATATGTTAGGATATGGAATCTCAGAAATGGCACTTTTATTTACACTATCTCAAATTTAATTTGAGATAGCGTTTTTTGCATTAGTGATTTTGAATCACAAAAAAATAAAATAAACAATAAAATAGTTAAAATTTACACACACCTTTATAATGTGGCATTTCAAATTTACACCATCTCGTTTCCATCACTTTGAGTCAGATTAATTAAATCTTATTTTGCTAACTTTATTTACATATGAAATCACTTAGTGTGGGGTGTGTTTACACCATCCTGACTTTACATCATTTTGAATAACACTATTTACCTTTAAATAAAATAGTAAGCTTATACCAAAACTAAAATAAAGCCTTTTGTATAGTGCCAGAAGATGTTCTTATAGTATTGATCTAAGACACTTAAAAAAGGAACAACCTAAAAAGACGCCACTATGATAGTCCTTCTAGTGATTGTCATTGATGGGTAAAAAAACCAGTTTTGTTATATGTAATTTATTAACTTTATTATAAATTGATAAGGGTTCTCTTAATAAAATATTTTAATAGTGATTTTAATAAGGAAGGAGGTGATTACACCATTTTGATTTATGTCACTTCAAATTCCACCAAGTTTCCTATCACCCAATTGATTCAATGTGCACAATGGATAAGGAAAAATAAGGGGAAATTAATATGAGGCCAGGCTACGCTATATTGATTCCCCACCACAATTCTTGCTTTCCACTTTTTAAAAGTACATATTCACGTCAATTATCATAGTATTAAAAAATTTAAAAAAACATATGAAAATTTACAAATATATATTTTTTATCTCCTCTAAACAACTGGGTAATTTTTAACCCCAGTTGTATAAGCTAGTTTTTGAGAAATTTAAGTTTTACTCTTTGGCCTGGTTGAGATAGCTCCACTGGAAATATGTTAATTTAATATAAAAAATGGTAAAAAACACTATGTTTTTGAGCTACAGCACCTCAATTATGTCACTTCAAAAACACCATTTCAACTGCAAGTTTTCAGTCAAAACTCAAAGTTTTGCATACTTGCATTACTAATAAAAAATATTTTTTACAAAAAATAAACATTTAAATTTTTATATTAAACATTTTAAAACTTTTTCTACAATTCTATGTAAAAAATTACTACTTTAATATTAAAATCATTCTCATTTTTCTCTTTAAAAACAACCCCCATATTTCCCATATTTTGATACTAATTCACTTCTAGATGCCTCCCAAGTCCATCAACAAAGCTGTGTCTAAGGCCATCAAGGCCTCCAAGTCCAAGATCACTTCTGCCAAGGCCAAAAAGGCCAAAACCACCCCTAAAAAGCAGCCTTCTAAGGGTAAAGCTCCCCCAAAGCACCCACACCCTCCCCTGAACCTGAGAAAACAAGGCCAAACCATCCCCACTCTCCTTTTGTTTACTCCCCTTCAGACCCCCAAGAGAAGTTATTCAACTTCAATTGCCATTCTAACCTCACCTCAGAGCCTGAAGAGGAAGAGGAACAGGAGCCTGATCCTGGTGCTCCTGCAGATGAGAAAATTGAGCTCTGGGATCTATACACCATCCACAATATCTGCAATCAAAATGGCATCTTTGTTGTGCCTACCACATACCCAGCCAGCTACCCCATAATGACTAAGAAAGAGGGTGCTAGCTTTGTTTACAATGTCTACAGCTTCAGCTTTAACAACAGGAATAAAGCAATCCACCAACATTGCTATAAATGTGATAACATTGAGTGCCCAGCAAGGCTTACAAAATACAGGTTCACTAGATTCAAGGCCCTTACTACTGGGCATGACTGTGCCAAGCCTTTTGATCCCTTTTACCAACTGATCTGCTGGTTTCTTTGCCAGGTCATCCCAACCATCAAAGATCAAATCACAACTGAGGTTGTCAATGATGCCTGCCTCAATTTAAATGACACCTAACTTGCCACTGTTGGTGGCGCCTCCAAATTAAAGATATATCTCACTGATCAGAGATATACTCTAAGCACTGAAGGCGCCAGTGCTTCATCAATTGATAAATTGATCCTTAATGAGAAACAAAAACTATCTTGTCATGAGGAGATATTCCTTCTCTAAAACAACGGCCAACATGTCCCTGAGCGCATTATTTGCTTTGCCACCTTACAGGATCTGTGCAACCTATTGAAACGCAAAACATGGCTTGCAGATGGCACTTTCTCCACCTTCCCAAAGCTATTTAGCCAGCTTTGAAACATTTACAAGCAGGTGGGAAAATGGTTCTTCCCCTGGTTTTCTTTTTCTTCCCAAATAAGAATCAGGAAACTTATGTCCATGCTCTTATAATTTTAAAGGCCAAGTTGGATGAGATCCTCCCAACCATCAAAGAGGAGCCAAAGAAAGACAGAGGGTGCAAGAAGAAGGCCCAGTCCCAGGAAGAGAAAGCCACCCCAACCAAAAAGAAGCCAGAAAGCCTTACCTATCACACTTATTTGGTAGTGGATTTTGAACAGACTCAGGAAAATGCTTTCATTGGAGTCTTCAAGAGCTCCCCCCAGGGATGCTACTTCCACTTCTGGCAGGCACTCTGCTGCTGCCTCCAAAAGTGCTCTGATCTTCATGAGCTGGTCAAATCTGAAGGCACTAAAGAAGCCAAAGACGTGTTCAACTGCTTTACTGCCCTTGCCCTTGTGAGAAAGGAGGAGACCAATGCCTTTTACAACGCCCTCCTCTGCCATCCTTATGTCCTGCCAACCAGGCAATCTTTGCTCCGCTCATTGAGTATTTTGAAACTCAATGGGTTGGGGTATTTCAAGGAGCACACCAAATCAGAAAAGGCAGTGACTCAAATCCAGTGGAACTGCTATAAGCAGGTAAAAGATGGGTTGATCAAGACCATCTCTTCCCTTGAAGGGTGACAGCCAATTTGCAACAAGAGTCTGGGTTCAGAAGCCCAAATTCAACAAAATAATGGTGCATTTAAAAACTCAAAAAGCCATCTCTGCCCAGCTCTTCAATACTGGCATGAAGTCCAAGGACAACCCCCCAGGAAGACTAAGACAGTAAAGAAATATATAAAATCAGCAAGGTGGTCCTTGCCTACTATCCTAAGGATAGAAAGCTTGGACATCTTCAGGCCATCTTGGTTGCTCTTTCAACTAATGTTTGAGCCTATTTGCAATAACACATTTCTTTATCTTCTCTCTTATCCCCTTTAATTTTGTTATTTTTTTGACTTTTTTTAGTATTTGGTACAATTCTATGCTTATTTTAAAGTATAGTTTATAGTTATAATAGATTAAAATAGCTGTTTTTGGGTATATTTTAACTTTTGGGCTTTACACAACCTTGTTGCTACTAATTGACCCCATTTTTTATTGCAGATTTGGAATTATGAGGTTTTTTTAATCCTAAAAATGTTTTTTAAATGTTTTTTGAGAAATTTTTGGGTTATTTTTGGAGTTCAAAAAATCTAAAAATTTAAAACCTGTTTTCTTAGTCATGATGCCATAAATTGAAATGGCGTTTTTACTATAAAATTGAGATAGAAAAAATTGAGATGGTGTATTTTGAAATAGCGTTTTTTGAGATGCCTTTTTCAAAATGGTGTGTCCTACTTCCAAAGCAGAGACACTTGTAACATCTCATTGTCCTGAATTCTATGCAGAAGACTCCTTGATTCTCTCCCAGGCTATTTATCTTGGGCTCTTTTGGTTAGGGTTAATCATTTTGCTTAGCCCTAGTGTATCATTTTGAAATTTTACAAACCAGTATTTGAAGCTGTGTTGGTGGTTAATCATCAACTCTGTGTGGATTTGGGCGGTGATTCACTACCACATGGAGACTTCTTCTTACTATCCAATCATTTCTGTCACACATGAGCACCACTACTGGAGAACTTCCCCATGTCAATTCAATCCATTAATACAATGCAGTAAGCTTGGGTTTGTCTACCTAATCATGATGGAGCTTGCTGATCAAGTGACTCCCATGTGGGAGCATGTTGTCCTTAGGAAACTACTATCAACTATGTGATGAGGCAGGGCCTCTATCATCTACTGGGCCTTCCAGGCTAGACTCTTTACTTTAAATGAAGGTTCCCCTGAAGGTAACCCAGGCCATGACACAAAGTGTCAGCAATCCACTCATTTGGAACTTTTTCCTCAAGAGAATGGAGAAGAGCACCCAAGTTAAAGTTAACCAGAGTGGTTCCTATGGGAATCCCTATCATCAACATGTGAGGTAGATGGCCTAGTAATTGGAATCTTCTCAAAAAGGGAGTAAAGTGGTTCAAGAGGAAGTATATGCTGGTATATTCCAGCACTAACCAAGGAGCCTGGGGATGCACAATTAGAGGGAAATGGGCACTCTCAACATAGGGGAAATGTCAGTAACATGGTCTGAAACAAAACCAAATGGAGTCTTTTTAATTCACAGTTGGATTTGGTTCAGGAGTTTAAAAGTTCAGATTGACTCAACAGTATGCAAAGAAGAAACAAAAAACCCACACAAGAAGGATGGGTTCCATGTTTAAAAGGGAACATAATTTATCTACTAATAAGTTATTTTGAGATCATAGAATTTAGTGTGAATTAATAATGGGAAGTAAAATTTTTGACCAACTTTCTCTGAAGGGAATTATCAGCTTAAATACTGAAGGGAATTTAAGAGAGAAGTTGAAGGTTTACCCTTGATTTCTGCAATTTCTGTTGGTGTAAAAATTCCTTACAGGCTTGCAGCAAGCTGAAGCCTATAAGACTAGAAGAGGCAAAGATTTGGTTTATGGGCAGGTTGAGTAATTAATTGTTGGGTTTAGCTGGCTTGGATTATTGGCTTAGATGTAGGCTATTTACATGGCTTGGTTCTTCTTCTGGGTTTGATTGGGTGCAGAGGAGGCAATTAAATCCTTTAGGATGAATTTTGCATTTGGCTTTGATCTGATTGGTGTAGATATGATTTTCAGGGCCTAGACCAATTAATTTAGTATTAATTGCATTGATAACATTGGAGTTGCTTATAATCAAAGCTTATCATGTTTTAAACTAAAATTTATGTTTATACTTTGATTTTTGGAATTAACTTTAAAGTTGGAATTTTAACATTTTCACATTTGCTTCTATTTTGTTAATTGATTCATTATTTTCAATTAACTGTTGACATTCTGCATTTTTAAATGCGGTTTTGACATTTAATCCCTCTGACTGCTTGTAGAATTAATATTATTATAGGCTTCTTCATCTTGGCTAAGTGCTCTAGTTGAAGAAAGAATGTGATTCCTTATACAACAGAAGAAAGAAGTACAAAAAGGGGTGTGGTGTTCCAGCTCCTCAGACATCAATAGATGTCTTGGGTCAAAGCTAGGTGCCGGCTGAGTAGGGTTATTATTCTCCAGATGAGATAATTCTTTAGGAAGCAGGTTATGCTTGGACTGCATTAATGAAAATTCTTGAAGTACCTTCACAATGACCATACAAGCATCTGCTTCATAGATCTTTACTTCATCAATTATGAGACCTTCCTTGGGCTGATACCATTCCTGAAACAGTGTTTGAACACTCTTTCTTATGGTCTCCTTACCCCTGAAAGTCATTCCCAAGTATTAGATTAACTGGTCCCACTCTTTGCCTGAAGTTTTACTTATTGTGAACTTCCTGCAGCTCTGGCAGTAAACATCTTCTTCAACTGTTCTAGGGTAGAAAATGTGATGAGTCTTATTCATTGGAAACTATTCACAATAAGAGATAATAGGTAGGAGTCAGGATTGGCGTTTATTGTAATCATAAGATTCTCTTAGAAGCCTTCAATATTGTGCCTGTTTTGGAGAAATATATTTTGGGTTGCCAAGTCTTAGAGTCCTTGCTTTATCTCATGGACTATTTTTACTTGGTCTTGGGATCCTTGTCCTATTTCTTAGGTGTCTTTCACTATGTCATGTTCTCCTTGCACTTATCTTGTGCTCCTTCCCTATGTCTTGGACTCCTTGTGTGTCCCTCTGTATCCTGCTTTCCTGTCCTTCTAGTCCTGCACTACCTTGCTCTTAAGGGAAAGGCATATGTTTTCTCAATTTTTTCTTTTGACTGATTTTCTGTTAACCAACAAAAACACACTAGTTTTCTGTCAATCTAATTAAATACAAATTAAAAACCAATTTTCTGCCAAAAAAAGAAATCCAATCAATTTCTAACTTTGACTTGTGATAAAAACATAAACTACATATTGAAAAAAGCCCAAAGTTAGACATCAAATAAAAAATAACTAAATTTATTAATTTTTAATAAAATAAATTTAAAATCATAAACTAATAAAAATGGTATTAAATCAATAAAAATAATTTATTTTAAAAAAATTGATGTAAGAAGACAATAAAATACTTTATAATATGAAATATTACCAATTATTTAACTCCATAGTTCATGACATTTGAGAACATCTTCAGGTGTTCCATAATTTCACCCTGTTTGTAGCCCATATGTACCAGATTTTACATTGGGTCCTTCTTGAGTTCATGCTGGTTTTTCTTGAAGGAGAGAGGGACTCCATTTTCAATATCTCTAATAATCTTGTCAGTACTGTCTTTTGACTTCTTCAGATCTATAAACATCTTATCAAAGGATGTCTTGCTAGCCCCTAATGACTTGGAAAAGTTGTTGTGCCATCCTTTAAGGGAAGATATAGTCTTGATACCCTCAGTCAGGACATAATCCATATAGTTTCAGCTGGTTTTTTCCCTGACCCATATATTTTTTCAATGAACTTCCAAGTGCACTGGTACTTAAAGTAGTCAATAAATCTCACCATCAGATTGTTTTTGGCCACATTCCATTCATCTGCATCCAGTAGCTTCACTGCCTTTAATATGTCATCCTTCTTCAAAAAATACAGAGCAGGGTACCTTCCAATTATCTACTTGGTAATCCCTGAGGTATCTGAGGTGTAATTCTTGTAAAGATCTTTGAAGATCCTTGTGACAATTCACATGGAAGTGGTTTTTCAGGCAAGGGTTTATTTGGCTTCAAATAAAGACGCAATGATGAAAGTTGACAGTGTGTTGTAGTTTTCAGACAGGTAGGGGCCTAGTAGAGAACATTGGATACCAGGGGAGGTAAGGCCTACCTAGTATATAGCACAGGCTACCAGGGCTGGTTGATGATGTGACCCTGACAGGTAGCATATGCTGCCAGGGAGGGGAGGAGCTTTGAGAGCTCTACATACCCTGATACGCTTACAGGAGGCCTGTGAGCAAACATCCTACCTAACAGACTGGTAGTGCGTCCTTGTCTGTGTTTCCTTGGGGGCTTTGGTGAGGTCCAAAAGATACTATTAGGGGCTTGAATATTCTCAGAAGTATTATCAGGGTAGCTGCTTAGGGAAGCAGTTGTAGAAAATGATGTGATCAGGCCTCTAGCAAGTAAAGTTGGTTACTTTGCACCTGAAAGCTCATAATTAACCACCTGAGTGAGTAAAGACAACTGCACAGACATGAGGATTGTCTGTGGTTGAATAGCCTAAGTGGAGAACACTTAAAAGGGCCCAGTCAAATGTCAGTAGCCTTGTAGACTTATTGCCTGAGTTTGAGGTATTGGTAACAGGGACTGACAATGGAACCACATTGGTTCATAGTATAGGATCAACAGTGAAGACTAGCAAGACGGAATGTATAATCACAGTGAAGACTAGTTGAGGGACTGGGAAATCATGGTGAGGAAAAGAACTAAGATGATTCACAGTGCAGAAAGAACCTAGGTGGTTCACAGTGAAAACTAGTTGAAGAACTAGGAAGGACTAGCTGAGGGATGAGCTGATAAGCTAGAAAGGACTGGATAAAGAACTTTAAGGTCATAGAGCAAGACTAGCTGAAGAACTGGAAGTTGGAGAGAATAACTAGCAGGAATAGATGCAGGAGCTAGAGTACTTGATTTGGACTCTTGGAAGTAGATGTGTTGATAAGAAAGAAGCAGTAAAAGAATTAATTAATACTGCCAAAAAGATATGATAAAAAGATTGAAATAATCATCCTATAGTGAAAAGAAAGAGAAAAAAATAGTTTTCAGTGTTTAAACTGTGAATTTATTAAGAAAAAATTGAGTAGAACCAGAGCTAGAGAGGATGGAAACAGGACAGAGAAAATGTTGGGGCAAAGGCTGGAGTTTTGCCAAAATGGTTATGAGAGGCAAAAAGAGAGCAGCGGGAAAGTTCAAAGTGTGAAAAAGTGAAGAAAATGCGGAGAAACTCAGAGAAACATTGAAGAATTAAGGGTTCAGAAAACCCTTAAGTAAAACATATATGGAAGCGCTCAATTTTTGCCAGAGAAACATGACAGAAAACAGAGCAAAATAAGTTGAAACACAGAGCTGTTGTTTATCCAAAGCAAGACAGCTCCAGGTTTGAACCATGATCAAGAGCAAGTCATTTGGGTGAACAGTTTGGAAAAAGCTTTGAATCAGAGCCTCTGATTGACTGAAGGTCAAATTCTGTTTGATCAGTGTTTTGAGGGATTTAACTGAAGAGTTTAAGCCTAAAAAATGAGAGAATGAAGCAGAAAACACAGGGTTTTAATTGGCTGAAGTAAGAAAAAATATTTAATATATTGTAGAGAAAAAAACGGGATAGTTTAAGCCTGGAAACCCAAAGATCTGGAGGGGAACAGGGACTGAAACAAGGAGCTATAAAAGGGAGAGAAATCTGAAGCTTTTCAGGGACTCTCCAAGTGGATTAAAAAGGCCACAAGGACTACACAGAAAGCTGAAGCCCAAGATAAAGGAGATGGAGCTGGAGATAAAGAGCTGGAACTGGAGAAAAGCACATGAGCCAAAGACTCAAGAGAAGATGTAAAACCAAGGAAAAGGAGCCCAAGTCAAAGTATAAGGATTCCAAGAAAGATTGTTGGAGGACTCCAAGGTATTGGCAAAACCCTATTGTTTCCCAGACCCCCAGGCAATATTCCAGAAGGTTTCTATGGGGATCTTCCTTCTGAAATTAAATAAAAGCCTATTTTGACCCCTTTCCTAAGTTCTAAGTAGTACAGATAAGCCCTATGAGTGAATTGCTCCACATCTTTTACCCTGGCCAAGGGGAGGAATATACCTATCATCAGAGCTTTAGAAAGTTTGCAACTAGTAAGACCTCCCAGGAAGAGTGGGAGAGATTGACTAGACACCTTGAAATGACAGATAGGAGAAAGGAGTTCATTGGAAATGAGTTTGCTAGGTTGCTGAAAGATTGGTACAGGCCTACAGAAGGTCTAGCACCAGCTGAAGTACAAGTGAATGGTGGGGATGTTTGCCTAGTGATCGGAAAAGTATTGGAAGAGTTTGAATTATTTCAAGCCAAGTATAAACTTCTAGCTAGTGTCAAGGGTCTGGATGTATTAGCATTCTGGCTACCGCCAACCTACTTAACATCCCACCATTGCCCAATTTGGTGCCCTTCCAATATACCATTCAACATACCAAGAATGGCAACTAAGAAATATCACATGACAATCCAAGTATCCAGTGGCTCAAACCCATCCCGCACATGACCAACCCCTAGGTTCAATCCAACTAAATCTCTGCCACAGCCAAATCTATATAAGTCTAAAATATTATCCAATAAAAATACTTCTCTTCTTTCCTAATTCCATATTTGAAGCTTCCCCAAAAGGCGCTCCTCATCACTGGTAACAGCTACAATTTATTTTCTCACACCTGTGAGAGAAAATGACTGACCAAAACCCGCCCACCTATGCTCATGTACTCAACCAGGCTCATCCCAGGAGACCTGGTGTTGTGAATACTGCTATTCACCATGTTTTAATTTTGCCTTTGGTGGGCTATTTTGAGAACAAATTGCTTTCTTTTGCTTTTGCCTCTCAAAATGAGTTGATGACTGAATCAGGAAATACAATTGTTTGGTTTCTTGATCCTGCACAACTCACTCACCCCACTAGTGCTGGTGGCAAGTGATCCTACCGTCCATGTACTGTTTTGTGGTAAAGCTACACAGTATATATTCCCAATCTTTATACCCAATAAAATTTAAGTTCTATTCACATTTTTATCTTTGTGTCTTCTGTACTTCCACGCCTCTCTCTAGCCACAACTAGTAGAGATTATTCTTCCAGGGCCGCAAGGTAAACACATTTGCCTTCCCTGTCATCTAACCAAGACTTAGTACAAATCTAATCCTAAGGTTAGGATTTCCTGTTGTGTCTGTGCTGCGCCTCAGAACACAACACCTGGAAAGCATACTTCCACGCCCACAACATTGACAAATATATAACTAGTGGATGCACCGTAATCAAAGGTCTGATCATGCCCAAAGAATGCCCCAAGATAATTTAATACAGTTGCTCTCTTCAACCACAAACAAACGCAAAACAACTATCACAGGTGAAGTGACCAACACCAAATACATTGGTATCAACAAGTTCTTTGGTAAAAACAAAGAAAACGTCATCAACTGGCTAGACCACTCAGCTGCTTCACTCCGCGCCAGCTGCATTCCCCATGAGAAACGGGTCCAGGAAGCCAGGAAGTGCCTGTACAAGGCCGCAGCTAACTGGTTTGCCACCTGGGTTGGCTCACAAACTGACAGCCAGCTTGAAAACTGGGAAGAGTTCAAAGCAGACATCACCCACAATTTCTGTGTCACCAAATCTCTCCAAGACATCACAATACAGTTCAGTGATCTTCCTCAGAAGACCACTATTGTAGCTTACACCAACAAATTTGAGGAAATACATCACAAGATCCAAAACCCAGCGCAAGATGACAATGTACACACCAGAGAATCATTTATCAACAGAATGAAATCCTCTGTTGCTGCCCTTATCTGCCCAGAGGCTAAAACCTCCATGCCTGCGCTCATTGTAGAAGCCAAGCATGCAGAAAAACGCACAAATATAGAATATGCTGCACACAACAGCAATTGCTTCTCAAACAGCAATGGCAGAGAAAACTCCAATGGCAACAAACGCCAAAACACAAATCATAGCAATGGCAACTCCAATTGCAACAATGGCAATTGTAGCCAAAGCACAAACTGCTCCCATCCCAAGAAGGAGGACACCGCCAAAATTTTAACAATGCTGAAACAGCAACCCACTATGAATCTGACCCCACATTCTCTGACCTCAAAGGTCTCAAAACAGAGGAACAGGGAAAAGAGGAGGGGGAACAGGCTTAAGTGCCCCTGTCTCCCCCCAACTTGACAAGAAACTGTACCAAGGCACAAACTTTGCTGCTCGCATCCCACATGTCCATCAATCCTCCATTTTTATGAACTTAAAAATTAAAGATTTCTCACAACTTCTTGTCTACCCATGCACTTAAAAATCACATACACATAAAATCCTATTTGACTCTGATGCACAGCATACTATGGCTAGCAAACCATTCATAACCAAATACAAAATACCAGTTGTCAAATCCAACTTCAAATATGCCAGATTGGCAGAAAAATCAAAGGTTCTACTCAAAGGTGAAACAACTCCCTTCAGAATTGACCTATAAGGCATACAAACGTCCATAAAAGGACTTTTCATGAACAACATAAACTACAACATTGTAGTAGGCATAGACTGGTTTATCCAAGTGAACCCCAGTGTATTTTGGAAAACAAAAACCATGACCATCAAACGCAATGGAGTCAATTTTAATATCCTCAAAGAACCCAACAACCTCATCCTAAGAGACACAGTATTTGTCCAGGTCATAAACCAAGACAACTCAGAACATCTAACCAAAGACAGTACCCTCCTCATAATGAGGCACACTAAATTCAATAACATACAAACAGCCAATTCCAATGCCCGGAACTTGCAGCACTCCTAAACAAATACACCCATATATTCAAGGAAGAGCTTACAGAGTTACCCCTCAAACAGGAGGTCAAACATGGCATTGACTTATGCAAAGCCATGCCCAAACCTGAACCCCTCTACAGACTCTCTCCCATGGAGACCCAAACTCTCAAAACCCATATTGAGGACAACTTAGCCAAAGGCTTCATCCACCTGTCTGAATCCCCATGGGGGCAGAAGTGTTCTTTATAAAGGAAAAGGAAGGCACTCTGCGTCTAGTAACTGACTACAGAGCACTAAATGCAAGCACAGTAAAAAAATAAATACCCCCTACCACTCATAGAGGATCTGTTTTAAAGACTCTCAGGAGCCAAATTTTTCTCCAAAATTGACCTCACCTCAGGTTACAATCAGGTTGAAGTAAAGGAAAAGGACATACCAAAAACTGTGTCCTGTATGCAATTTGGATCCTTTGAGTATAGTTTAATGAACTTTTAGATGGCCAACGCTCCTGCAACGTTTGTCATCATGATAAACCAAGTGCTAAATGGCCTCTCAAATACATTATGCTACCTCAACAATATCATCATAATCTCAAAAACAAAAGAGGAACACCTCACGCATGTCTGCAAGACACTTGATTGACTCGCAAAGCACAAATTTTATGCAGAACCAATTAAGTGCCAATTTATGGAAAAGGAACTCCTGTTCTTGGGCCTTATTGTCTCTGACAGTGGCATCAAAGCAGATCCAGACAAAATAAAAGCCATAAATAACATGCAACGCCCCACCTCTGTTAAACAAGTTAGATGCTTTCTCAGAATGTTAGCTTACCTAAGGAAATACATCAAAGACTGCAGACAACTCACCACACTAATCAATGACCTAACCAAGGGTAATGCCAAAAAGAAATTCATCTGGACACCAGAATGCAACATTAATTTCTAACTATTAAAACAAGCTTTGATTGAAGCATCAATCTTGCAATACCCTAATAACAACAGGTGCTACAAGCTCAAGTCAGATGCCAGTGACACTGCCATTGGCGCAGTCCTGCACATCCTCCAGCCAGGGCAGCAAGACTTCCTGTCAGTATATTACAAAAGCAGAAAACTAACAAACACTGATCAGAGATACCCAATACACGGCACAGAATTTCTAGCAATATATTACACATTAAAGAAATGGAGATGTTATTTAGAAGGACATTTAAATGTCTGATTACTAACTGACCACAAATATTTAATCTACTTCAAAACTCATAGCGCACTTGCACGGCAACAAGCCAAATGGATGTCCCTGCTGGAACAGCTCAAATTGCACATCTAATACAAAAAGGGGGCAGAGCTAGTCACAGCTGATGCTCTCTCTAGACTATGTCAGCCAAGAGATGATCATCCTGACCACCTGGACCCTGAATGGCCAAACCTATATAACACTGAGTACAAGACAAAAGGGAAAGACCCCTAAACACACCAACTGACCCACAATACTTTAGTAAGGAACAAAAAGTATTTCCATGTATAAAATGGCACTGTATATCAAATCATTAACAACAAACATATCCCTTACATCCCACTTGCACAAAGAGTTGACATCATATCAAGACATCACTGCCTACTGGGGCACATAAAGGCTAACAACTTATACCTCATGTTAAAAGAGATAGTATGGTGGCCCAATCTTAAACAAGACATAATTGATGTTCTAAAAAGTGCACAGTATGTGGTAAATACGCCAGCACCAAGGCTCCTCAGCTAAAAGTTAACACAGTACCTGACCCTGAACCATTCAAGGTTTGGGGACTGGACGTAGTGGGCCTCTTCCCAGAAACTAGGAAAAAATAACACTTCTTAATTGTAGCCATTGACTTTGCTACATGCTGGCCCATCTGCTGATCAACAAAGAACCATAAAGAAAAAACACTAAACTGATTCATTAATAAAGTAATCATAGCTGACTATGATACTTCAGACTACATCATAATTGATGGAGCAACAGAGTCTTCAAGTCACGTAGAAAACAACAATCAAAAAGCAAAGAACATCAAACATTCCACAGCCTTGTCCTACAGGCCACAGGCCAACAGGAGAGTTGAACACCTAAAGAGTGGCCTTATCAGAACCCTTGAGAAAATAATGGATGACAAAGCCAAAGACAAATAGCCACTATATGTCACAAGTGACAAACTCCTGTCAACTATGATAACCAAAAGGCCTCAACTATGGGAGTCAAACCCTGGCATCTCACGGGCTGCCAGCCCACAGGGCCAGCTGCCTGGCTGCCCGCAGTTTTTGGGGTTCAAATCAGGATCAGATTTGACTTTGGAGAATCTCCTGAAGTTTGATGATCCAAGTTTGCCTACAATGATGCCTCCCACGCTAGGGGTTCCTGTTAACCCAACCAATCAACAGGCTGGGATAGCCACAGACCCCAGAATAACCCAGGCCACATTGGAAGAAGAAACAAAGATACCTTCCATGAGAAGCAGGCCACCCAGAGATGACCCGTCCCGTGATCTGGTTAAAGAATTGGTGTGCTCTAGTTGCTAGTCATCCAATGAATTAACCCCCGCAATTGTTGCCACCAAGGACTGGGAGGACCAAGTAGATGGGGAAACCTGGGCCATGAAAATCTTTGAAAGTTTTTCCATGACAGATGGGCATACTTATACCCTGGGCCGCCAGGAAGATGCCCATTGCCATCCTTGCAATAAAGTGACATGAACCTTTGGTTCAACCAGATCATACCATACTTGCTATTAGTTTTATTTCATCTTCAGTCTACTCCTCACGGCCCCGTTCCCTGTGCTCACATACCCCTAGAAATCACGGACCAGCCGCCCAAACTTTACCGTCCACCAGGAGCTCCCTTTGGCCCAGTACATTTTACCAAGTAACCATCCAACCCGGCGTATTTAGAGTTTACCCTGGAGGAGATCCTTATCCACGACCCTGAACCTAGAACCAGAGGGACTGAAACTGTGTACAGAGAAGGCTTCAAGATCACCATACCTCCTCTGCTATACCGAGACAAGTATAATTTCCTGCCCGTATATTTAGTTCCAATGATGCCGCCCCACACCCTGCGGCCCAACCGCCCGCAAGATTCTGTTGCCACTGATGAATCCACCTCCACCCAAATATTTGGAGTGATGTATATCACCCTCACTGGGTTGATTGATTCCATGGTGCCTACGAGCAGACCTTGGGCAATACTTGGAAAATTGTTATCTTATATTGTAAAGTTAGCCCCAATCCTGTGGTGGGCTCTCCCTTCTGGGCCCGCGGGCCATCCGCCCGCAAGTTCTCAGGAACCCCCCTCAGGTTGGATCCCTGACATTATGGTAATCTACCTCAAACACGGTAACCTGGGCCCCAAGATGTTGTTAACTCTTGGGGCATCTTGTATGCTATTTTCTTTGATTTCAGCTTACTATGTGTACAAGTTAGCTACCAACCTGATCACTGCAATGACCCAACACCAAACCAACCCCAAACAGAAAGACACACCGCCTAGCAAGGAGAAGACCAAGACCCCAAACTTGCAGGTGCAGAACGTCATAGTAAACCAGACCACAACCTGGGTAGATATGCCCCAGATGGGGAAGCTCACCCTGGAAGAAGCCAGAAGAGCAATGCCAGTCCTCTGCCTCCATTTCCAGGCCAACGCAAACTCATACTCTAACAACACCAAGAAGGTCCTTGGAGTAGCCTCCATGCTCTCCGGCAATGCCCTGGACTGGTTTGGGAAAGCAACTGCCGAGGACTTTGAGTTCTGCCTAGACTACTCCAGATTTTAGAGCAAACTGATGGCCACAGGCAACAACCAAGATACCCGCCACCACGCCTTAATCAGCCTACTGGACATCTGACAAGGACCACAAACTCTGCAAGCTTACACCAATGAGTTTTTGAAGTTGAAGGCTAGAACCCAACTTGAGGACAAGTTATCAGCTATCCTTTACCGCAGAGGCGCCTGCCCGGGCCTGAAGGAGCTCCTCAAGCACCACTACCCCACGCTTGGCCTAGATGAACTACTCCTCTTGTGCAGAGGGTTGAGCCTCAACCAGGAAGGAACCTCCTCCTCCACTCAGCGCGTGAACCAAGCCCAGACACCCAGCAGACCTGGGATGTCTCCAGATGAACTACAGCGTCACTACTGCAAAGGCTTGTGTTTCTATTGTCATGAACCTGGGCACCTTACCAAGGCTTGCCCCAAGAAGAATAACTCTCCAGTTTCCTTGGCGCAAATAAACACCTCTACTCAATCTTATAAGTTTATCCAAGTTGAAGCAAAAACACTCACAACATCCCAGACCATGGGAGCCTTCATTGACACTGGAGCAGAAGAGAGTTTCATCAACGCCACTCTTGCCAAGGACCTTGGACTGAAGGCCACCAACAAAAGCCTCAAAGTAATCATGGGGAACAGTTCTCATCACCTGGGATTCAGGTGCGCTACCAAATTGCCCTTGAAAATTGGGCAGAACTTGTACCCTGCATTTCCCATCATCCTGAAAGGACTTCCCCACCCCTTGATCCTTGGGGACTTGTGGTCACAAAGACACGGCGCTATTCTGAACTTTCAAAATCAAACGGTTGCCTTGAAAAGGGACAATTTGTTTGATGTGGTACCGTTCCAGTTGGGCCCAACAAGCAAGAAACCTAATACACTCCTGACCCTGAGATTGGAACCCAGCGTGGGATGCCTACCTGGCCCCCTAGAGAAGTGGAGCCACGTCTTCAGTGAGGAAGCAGCAACCCAGCTCCCCAGCCACTCCATCTATGACCACGCCATTGACCTGCTACCTGGGACTCAACCACACCACGGCCCCATATACAGCTGCAATCACCGTAAACAAGCAGCACTGAAGGCTTACCTGGAGGACATGACAAAAAAGGGTTTCATCTGGGTGTCTAAAAGCCCTTGCTTGTCGCCCATGCTGTTTGTAGGGAAGAAAGACAGCAGGATGCGCCCCTGCGTGAACTACCAGAAACTAAACAACATCACTGTAAAGAACCGCTACCCCATTCCCAACGCTGATGACCTTTGTGACGTATTGACGGGAGCCCAGGTGTACTCAAAGATTGACCTGAGAGACGCCTTCAACCAAATCAGAGTCAAGGAAGGAGACAAATACAAAACGGCCTTCAAAACCAGATACGGGTTGTACAAATACCTAGTGATGCCATTTGGGTTGTGTAACGCCCCAAGTACTTTCCAAAGGATGATCAACTCAGTCTTAGGCAAGTACCTCAACCAATTCTGTGTGGCATATTTGGACAACATCCTCATATACAGCAAATCACATGAAGAGCACCTCAAACACCTCAACCTGATACTGAGCAAACTCCCACAGGCCAACCTACACGCCAAGCTAAAGAAATGTGAGTTCTTCCAACCCAAGGTCAAATTCCTGGGATATGTTGTGAAGACTGGCGGGTTTGCTATGGCACAGGATAAAGTAGAGGCAATCACAACCTGGCCAGTCCCCAAGTGCAGGAAGGATGTCAGAAGCTTCCTGGGACTAGCAAACTACTGCCAGGATTTCATCCAAAAATTTTCTCAGATTACATTGCCCCTAACCCGCCTCTGCTCTGACAAGGTCCAGTTTGTCTGGTCTGATGAGTGCACCTCCGCGTTTGTGACTCTGAAGAAAGCTTTTACATCTGCCCCAGTGCTTGCCATGCCTGACCCAGCTAAACCTTTTGTGCTGGAAATGGATGCGTCCAACTTTGTGGTGGGTGGGGTCCTTCTTCAGGAAGGAGGGGATGGTATGCTACATCCTGTAGCATATTACTCCAAGAAGATGCTACCAGCTGAAGGGAACTACCCAATATATGACAAGGAGATGCTAGCTATAATGAAGACACTGAAGCATTGGTGCAGATACTTGTGCGGCGCTGAACACCCAGTAAAAGTTCTGACAGACCACAAGAACTTAGTTTACTTCTTCAAACCACGCCAGCTGAACCAACAACAGGCTAGATGGGCCTTAGAACTGGTCAATTACACCTTGACCATAGACTACAAGCCAGGAAAGGTTAACGTTGTGCCAGACGCCTTGAGCAGGAGAGCTGACCTGATCCCCTCCTCTGCAGAAATCAATGACTGCAACACCCATACCCTATTAGACCCCACCAGCTTAGGAATACAACTGAAGTACTTAAAGATTCCCGCCAGTAAACCCAACGTGATAGGAGCTCAGAAACAAGATGCATACTCAATTGAACTAGTCAAAACCCTGACAAAGGACCCGGACTGCCATCACTCAAAGAAAGGATACTCCCTGAAAGGTACTACCCTGAAAGGTACTACCCTGCTGCTCCACAACAGAATCTACGTACCCAAGGGCCACACCCAAACAAACATATTGATTGATCACCATGACTCAGATATGGCCGGCCACCCGGGTAGACACAAATCCCTCTCAAGTATCAAGCGGAACTACGCGTGGCAAGGCATGAACAAGGAAGTAGCTGCATACATCAATGGTTGTGAAGCCTGCAGAAGAACCAAGACACGTTGCCCAAAGCCAGAAGGACTACTGAGACCCCTGGACATCCCAGCAGGTCCCTGGAAGTCAGTGTCAATGGACTACATAGTAGAACTCCCCCTGTCAGGATTGACAATTTTTCCCCTCTGGAACTTCAGGCCCAGGAGCGGGAATCAAACCCAGAACCTGGATTCCCCTGGGCCGCTGGGCCAGAGGACTGCAAGACCAACCGCCCGCATTTTTCTGGGATTGAGCCCCTGCAAGCTGATGTTGAAGAAGACAACCCGCCCAGAAAAGTAGATCAAGCCAAGGAAATTATTGCACTAAGTGGAATGCCAATCACAACACCTAATGGAGGCAACCAGGCAACAACTATTAGCTTCATGAGTTTGAAGTCTTCACCAGCAACCAATCAAGAGCCAACCCAAGGAAGAGGCACCAGCCTGCAACCTGGCCCCATGACCACAACGCTAGAGCAAGATAATCAGGTGGCTAAATTGGGAGTCACAACCAATGAAAGAACTCCCGGGCCAAGCGCCATTTTGCTGCCTTTAGACCCAAGTCCCCAATTCCCCTGGCCCTGCCTTTCCCAATGCCCTGATGACTCACACAAAAAAATGTTAAGTTTGGAGGTGGGGTGCTATATAGACCCAAGGACCCCGCCCTCCAAACTTATTGCCATTTTGAAATAAAGGTTATGTTACTTTGGCTTATACAGCTATTACTGTGTTTTGTATTTGCCGTCTATCAGTTCAGCTCAAGATCTTCTGGTCCGCCTGCCCCACCGCCCGCAGTATTCCGTCCAGTTGGTGTACCCTTTGGGCCTGTCCATTTCACCAAGTATCCTTTAAAACCCAAGTACAAGGACTACACGCCAGAGAAAATCATTGAACTAGATCCATTAGCCCGCATCCAATCCGCTGTCAGATACAACTGCCAAGGCCTGTGGATATTCTCTACACCCAAACTGTTTAGAGGAAAGTTTAACTATCTCCCGGCCTACAATATCTATATGGAACCGCCAGTAACACCCAAACCAATGCCTGCGTCTTTGCCCGACTTACCAACCAACCACACCGGCAAGCTTTTTGGTATAGTGTACATCACCCTCACAGGGGTGGTGGACACCATTATACCGGCTGCCAGCCCCTGGTCTTGGGTGGGGAAGTCCGCGTCTTACCTTCTCAAGTTAGCTCCTATCTTGTGGTGGGCCCTGCCCGCAAGAAACCCGGCCCAAGTTATCCCCAAAAACAACAGGCCGGCTGCCCAAGACTGGATCCCTGACATTATGGCAATCTTTATAAAACCTGGTACCCTGAGCCCCAAGATGTTGTTATTTCTTGGGGCATCTTGTATGCTTTTGTTATTGATAATCACTTATTACACCTATAAGATGACCATGAACCTGATCTCTTCCACGTGGAAGAAAGTGAACCCAAACAACCTGAAAAGAACCAACACTGCCGCCGCCAATACCAACAGACCCTCCTCCCAAGTGCAGAACGTAATTGTGAACCAATCCATCACCAAGGTTGAGATGCCCCAGATGGGGAAGCTCACACTTGAGGAAGCCCGACGCGCCATGCCAGTCCTTTGCCTGCATTTCCAGACCAACACCCCCTCCTATGCCAGTGACACCAAAAAGATACTGGGGGTTGCTTCCATGCTCTCTGGAGACGCTCTAGACTGGTTTGGCAAAGCCACAGCAGAAGATGTAGAATTCTGCTTGGACTATGCCAAGTTTGAGGCCAAATTAATGGCAACTGGGGAGGATTGCAACACCAGATACTACGCCTTGAACTCCTTGCTGGAAATCCGCCAAGGCTCCCAACCCATTCAGGCTTACATTGATGAATTCCTTAAACTGAAGACCCGCACTCAACTGGAGGACAAATTGTCAGCCATCATCTTCCAAAAGGGAGTGAACCCAGCCATGAAGGACTTATTGAAGCACCACCCGCCCACCCTTGGTTTGGAAGACCTGGTCCCCTTATGCAAAGGCCTCAGCATGAATCAAGAGAATGCTGGGCCCTCCCAGACCCGCCAAACCCAAGCTGCTACGCCCAATAGAGGGGGATGACCCCTGAGGAACTTCAAAGACACTACAGAGAAGGACTCTGTTTCCACTGCCATGAAGCGGGGCACTTGACCAGAGCCTGCCCTAAGAAAACCCCTGTGCCTGTCTCTTTGGCCCAAATAAACGCCTCTTCCCAGTCTTACAAATTCATCCATGTGACTGTAGATGTAGCGGGCAATAAGCGCAAGATCAAAGCCTTTATTGATACTGGGGCAGACAAAAGTTTTATTGACGCCAGCCTAGCAGAGGAATTAGGCCTGACAGCCTCAGAGCGTAGTCTTCAAGTAATCATGGGAAACAGCTCCTTGGACACAGGCTACAAGTGTGAACAAGAACTCCTGCTGACTATTGGGCACAACAAATACCCGTCATCCCTGATCCTCCTAGCAGGACTACCCCACCCCCTCATACTGGGTGACTCCTGGTCTGACAAACATGGCCTGATCCTGAACTACCGCAAGCAAACCGCCACGTTGGGCCAACCAAGATCCTGTGACACTGTTCCCTTTGGCACAAACCAAGACCGTTCCCCTGCCAACAAACTCTTGGCTATGAAGTTAGAACCTAGTGTTGGAATATTGCCTACCCCCCTACAGAAATGGAACCATGTGTTTAGCAAAGAAGCAGCCACCAAACTACCCAGTCACTCAATCTACAACCACGCCATAGACCTGTTGCCAGGGACACAACCACACCACGGCCCCATCTACAGCTGTAATCACCGCAAGCAAGCGGCCTTGAAAGCCTACCTTGAGGATATGACAAATAAAGGGTTCATCCGAGTGTCCAAAGCTCCCTGCTTGTTGCCCATGCTGTTTGTAGGAAAAAAGGATGGCAGGATGCAGCCATGTGTTAATTACCAAAAACTGAACAACATCACAGTGAAGAACCAATACCCCATTCCTAATGCCAACAACCTCTGCAATGTACTGACTGGAGCCCAGGTGTACTCTAAAATTGACCTCCAAGACGCGTTCAACCAAATCCAAATCAAGGAGGGGGATGAGTACAAGACTGCCTTCAAAACTTGGTATGGGCTATACAAGTACCTAGTGATGCCGTTTGGCCTCTGCAACGCCCCTAGCACCTTCCAAAGGATGATTAACACAGTCCTAGGGGAATACCTTGACCGTTTCTGTGTGGCTTATCTGGACAACATCCTCATCTACAGCAAGTTGCACAAGGAACACCTGCACCATCTGAACCTCATATTGGAGAAACTCTCCCATGCCAATCTACACGCTAAGCTCAAGAAGTGTGAATTTTTTCAGTCTGAGGTAGAATTCCTGGGATATGTAGTAAAGACTGGTGGCTTTGCAATGGCACAAGACAAAGTAGAAGCAATCACAGCCTGGCCGGTACCCAAGTGCAGGAAGGACGTGAGAAGTTTTTTAGGCCTGGCAAATTATTGCAGGGATTTCATCCAAAAAATTTCTCACATCACCCTGCCCCTGACCCGCCTGTGTTCTGACAAGGTCACCTTCATCTGGACTCCAGAGTGTGACACCGCCTTTGAGACCTTGAAACTTGCCTTCACCTCTGCCCCCGTCCTGGCCATGCCAGATCCTTCCAAGCCTTTTGTCCTGGAAACCAACAGCGTCTGATTTTGCGGTGGGAGGGGTCCTTCTTCAGGAAGGAGGGGATGGTATGCTACATCCTGTAGCATATTACTCCAAGAAGATGCTACCCGCAGAAGGAAACTACCCAATATATGACAAGGAGATGCTAGCCATAATGAAGACCCTGAAACATTGGCGCCAATATCTATGTGGCGCTGAACACCCAGTGAAAGTCCTGACAGACCACAAGAACTTGGTCTATTTCTTCAAACCACGCCAGCTTAACCAACAACAAGCAAGATGGGCCCTAGAGCTGGCTGACTACACCCTGACCATAGACTACAAGCCAGGGAAGGTGAATGTGGTACCCAACGCCCTAAGTAGAAGAACTGACCTGGCACCCACCCACCTAGAAACCCGTGACCACAACACTCAAGTACTCTTGGACCCAACTAGCCTAGGCATCCATCTGGGATTGATGAAGATCAGAGCCAGCAAAACAGAAGTACTAAGGGCCCAAGCATTAGACAAGTTCACCAAGACCCTGATTGCAGACCTCTCCAAATCCTTGGATAGCGCCCACTACCAGAAGGGCTACTCATTGAAGGGATCCACGCTAATGCTCCACAACCAAATCTTTGTACCAGAAGGGGACATCAGAATCAACGTTTTGAGAGACTACCACAACTCAGAGATGGCGGGACACCCGGGTAGGCTCAAGACCCTCCAAAGCATCAGAAGGAACTTTGCCTGGCCAAAAATGGATCAAGACGTGATTGCATACCTGAAGGGGTGCGAGACCTGTGGAAGGACCAAAACTTGCAGAAACAAACCTGAAGGACTCCTAAGACCCTTGGATATACCCCCATGGGCCTTGGAGATCTGTCTCCATGGACTATATTGTGGAACTGCCGCCATCCCTCTTGTATAATGCAATCCTAGTCATGGTAGACCGCTTCACCAAAATGGCATACTTTGTACCAACAACCACCAATTGCACAGCAGCAGAAACAGCCCAACACTTCCACAACCGCATCCTCACGCAACACGGGACACCTGAGGAAATCATCACAGACAGAGGACCCCAATTCACGTCAAACTACTGGACACAAGTAATGAAAGACTTAGGAATCAAGAGATGTGTATCAACCTCCTACCACCCGCAGACAGACAGCCAAACTGAGCAAGTGAACCAGATCCTGGAACAATACCTCCAATGCTATGCCAACACTGACCAAGACAACTGGGCAAAGATGCTCCCCATGGCCCAGTTTGCTTACAACAGCAAGGACCACGCTTCCACAGGAATGTCCCCCTTCAAAGCCAACTATGGATTTGACCCCACCTGGGACCCCCAGATTGGCAAAAAGGAATCAAACACCACGGGGCGCTCCTGGATTGAACAGATTCACGACACACAAAAAACATGCTTGACCAATCTGAACTGTGCAGTGCAGACATACAAAGCCTTTGCTGATTGCAAACAAACCCCAGGCCTACCCTTACAAGTTGGAGACAAAGTATACCTAGACTCCCAGAATGTACCCCTACATGTGCCCTGTAGGAAACTAGCTCACAGGAGAAGCAGCCCCTACAAAATCACCAAACTAGTCGGTGAAGTTGCCTTCAAACTGGACCTTCCCCCTCCTGGAAGATCCATGATGTGTTCCACTGCTCCCTGTTGTTCAAAAAAGATGGGAATTTGCTTCCCCACCAACGGATTAAGACAGCCCCCCACCCATCCAAACAAACCGCAGTGAGGAATATGAAGTTGAATACGTACACGGTGACCAAACCCACTACCACAAACCCCAGTACTACGTCAAGTGGAAAGGATACCCTCTAGAAGAAAGTACTTGGGAGCCGCTGAGCAACCTGATTAACGCCCAAGAAGCCATCCAACTCTACCTGAACAAGAAGAATTGGGAGGGAGGGAGCTCGGGGAAAGAAGGGGATGATGTCAGGATTGACAATTTTTCCCCTCTGGAACTTCAGGCCCAGGAGCAGGAATCAAACCCAGAACCTGGATTCCCCTGGGCTGCTGGGCCAGAGGACCGCAAGACCAACCGCCCGCATTTTTCTGGGATCAAGCCCCTGCAAGCTGATGTTGAAGAAGACAACCCGCCCAGAAAAGTAGATCAAGCCGAGGAAATTATTGCACTAAGTGGAATGCCAATCACAACACCTAATGGAGGCAACCAGGCAACAACTATTAGCTTCATGAGTTTGAAGTCTTCACCAGCAACCAATCAAGAGCCAACCCAAGGAAGAGGCACCGGCCTGCAACCTGGCCCCATGACCACAACGCTAGAGCAAGATAATCAGGTGGCTAAATTGGGAGTCACAACCAATGAAAGAACTCCCGGGCCAAGCGCCATTTTGCTGCCTTTAGACCCAAGTCCCCAATTCCCCTGGCCCTGCCTTTCCCAATGCCCTGATGACTCACACAAAAAATGTTAAGTTTGGAGGTGGGGTGCTATATAGACCCAAGGACCCCACCCTCCAAACTTATTGCCATTTTGAAATAAAGGTTATGTTACTTTGGCTTATACAGCTATTACCGTGTTTTGTATTTGCCGTCTATCAGTTCAGCTCAAGATCTTCTGGTCCGCCTGCCCCACTGCCCGCAGTATTCTGTCCAGTTGGTGTACCCTTTGGGCCTGTCCATTTCACCAAGTATCCTTTAAAACCCAAGTACAAGGACTACACGCCAGAGAAAATCATTGAACTAGATCCATTAGCCCGCATCCAATCCGCTGTCAGATACAACTGCCAAGGCCTGTGGATATTCTCTACACCCAAACTGTTTAGAGGAAAGTTTAACTATCTCCCGGCCTACAATATCTATATGGAACCGCCAGTAACACCCAAACCAATGCCCGCGTCTTTGCCCGACTTACCAACCAACCACACCGGCAAGCTTTTTGGTATAGTGTACATCACCCTCACAGGGGTGGTGGACACCATTATACCGGCCGCCAGCCCCTGGTCTTGGGTGGGGAAGTCTGCGTCTTACCTTCTCAAGTTAGCTCCTATCTTGTGGTGGGCCCTGCCTGCAAGAAACCTGGCCCAAGTTATCCCCAAAAACAACGGGCCGGCTGCCCAAGACTGGATCCCTGACACCCCCTCAAAATCTTTTGACACAATTCTAGTAATGGTTGACTGCTTCACAAAAATGTCCTACTTCATCCTGACCACTACCCACTGCACAGAAGCTAAGACTGCCAGACACTTCCACAACTACATCCTGACACAACACGGCACTCCAGAAGAAATCATCACTGACCAAGGACCCCAGTTCTTGTCCCACTACTGGACCCAAGTGATGAAAGACCTTGGAATAAAACGTTGCATGTCAACCTCCTACCACCCACAGACCAACAGACAAACCAAACGGGTTAACCAGATCTTGGAACAATACCTCCAATGCTACGCCAACGCAGACCAGGACAACTGGGCAGAGATGTTACCTATGGCGCAATACGCCTATAACAGCAAAGACCATGCATCCACGGATATGTCTCCCTTCAAGGCCAACTACGGATTTGACCCATCTTGGGACCCTAGTATTGGTAGCAAGGAACAGAATACCGCAGGACAACCCTGGATTGAGAAAATACATACCACCCAAGAAACCTGCCTCAGAAACCTGACTTGCGCTGTTAAGACCTACAAGGCGTTTGCTGATAAGAAAAGAGTCCCCAGGAAACCTCTGGAGGTAGGCAATGAAGTTTACCTCAACTCTCAAAACGTTCCCCTACATGTACCCAGTAGAAAGCTAGCACACTGCCACTGTGGCCCTTACAAGATCACAAAGCAGATAGGAGAAGAGGCATACAAACTAGAGCTACCACCTACTTGGAAAATCCACAACGTCTTCCACCACTCACTGTTATTCAAGAAAGAAGGAACCTCCCTTCCCCACCAGAAGATCAAGACCAAACCCCCACCCATCCAGGAGGGACGCTCAACAGAATACAAAGTAGAGTACATCCACAGACACCGCCTCCACTACAAGACCCCACAGTACTATGTCAAATGGGTGGGATATCCACCCAAAGAAAGCACCTGGGAACCAGTCTCCAACCTACCCAACGCACAAGGTGCCATACAGCAATACTTGGAAAAGAGAGCCGGGAGGGAGGAGGGCAACGGGGGAGAAGGGGATGATGTCACAAGTGACAAACTCCTGTCAACTATGATAACCAAAAGGCCTCAACTATGGGAGTCAAACCCTGGCATCTTGTGGGCTGCCAGCCCACAGGGCCAGCTGCCCGGCTGCCCGCAGTTTTTGGGGTTCAAATCAGGATCAGATTTGACTTTGGAGAATCTCCTGAAGTTTGATGAGCCAAGTTTGCCTACAATAATGCCTCCCGCGCTAGGGGTTCCTGTTAACCCAACCAATCAACAGGCTGGGTTAGCCCCAGACCCCAGAATAACCCAGGCCACATTGGAAGAAGAAACAAAGATACCTTCCATGAGAAGCGGGCCACCCAGAGATGACCCGTCCCGTGACCTGGTTAAAGAATTGGAGTGCTCTAGTTGCAAGTCAGCCAATGAATTAACCCCCGCAATTGTTGCCACCAAGGACTGGGAGGACCAAGTAGATGGGGAAACCTGGGCCATGAAAATCTTTGAAAGTTTTGCCATGACAGATGGGCATACTTATACCCTGGGCCGCCAGGAAGATGCCCATTGCCATCCTTGCAATAAAGTGACATGAACCTTTGGTTCAACCAGATCATACCATACTTGTTATTAGTTTTATTTCATCTTCAGTCTACTCCTTGCGGCCCCGTTCCCTGTGCTCACATACCCCTAGAAACCGCGGACCAGCCGCCCAAACTTTACCGTCCACCAGGAGCTCCCTTTGGCCCAGTACATTTTACCAAGTACCCACCCAACCAGGCGTATTTGGAGTTTACCCTGGAGGAGATCCTTATCCACGACCCTGAAGCTAGAACCAGAGAAACTGAAACCGTGTACAGAGAAGGCGTCAAAATCACCATACCTCCTCTGCTATACCAAGACAAGTATAATATTCCTGCCCACATATTTAGTTCCAATGACGCCGCCCCACACCCTGCGGCCCAACTGCCCACAAGATTCTGTTGCCACTGATGAATCCACCTCCACCCAAATATTTGGAGTGATGTATATCACCCTCACTGGGTTGATTGATTCCATGGTGCCTACAAGCAAACCTTGGGCAATACTTGGAAAATTGTTATCTTATATTGTAAAGTTAGCCCCAATCCTGTGGTGGGCTCTCCCTTCTGGGCCCGTGGGCCGTCTGCCTGTGAATTCTCAGGAGCCCCCCTCAGGTTGGATCCCTGATACTATACATGAAACATACATTACTAGTATCCTGGGTCTGCATCAATCAAGGAACAGGCTACTCACTGTTTAATTAGCATATAGATACAAACCAGAGATAGTTACCTGCAACAACAAATCATATGTAAAAAATTCCCCCAGGAAAACCTCCTAAAGCAGAACAAGTACCAACTCTACAACTGTAAGGTCTTGCCCAATAAGGCGCAAGATTATAAACTATACTGTGTAAAGCGTTTGGATTTAAGTTTAAATATATAGAAAAGTAGTCACAGTTTGCAGAAGTATTTTTAAAAGACCTGTCAAAAATTATGATTAGACACAAAAGGTGTCATAGAGTTAACTAATTCTAAACAAACTATATAAAACAAGGTGTTAAATAAATATTTTTTTGTAACCAAATATATATCTATGTCAGGATATTTGCCATGGGAATTTCTCAACATAAAACTAGTCAAATTATCCCTAATGTTAAAAAATGGTGACAACAAGCTAAATGATTGTTTTCTGGCTATCTACATTCTAATTATGCTAGCTGTTTAAACTCTGAAAGCAAATTTAGACCTAACAATGTATCTATTCTAAACCTAAGCTTCTTTAAAAAAGATGATAACCTAAGTAAATTTTGAAGTTAGAATTTGAAAATGAAAATATAAAATTGAAGTAGAAAAAAATCTGTGAATAGTTATTGGGGAAACCACTTAGAATTTCAGCTTAAAAAGCTTACTTCTCCGGTGTCTTTATTTATATAGCATAAAAAGCCAAGCTCTGGAGAAGATCTTCATTGGCAAGGAGTTTCTTGGCAGCTGGGTTTGATAGACAAAAGGAGAACACATGGTAGTGGGGGAAACTGCTGGCAACAGCAAGCCAAAGATCTGCATACTGCAGGGGAAGAGAACAGCAGTTGTGTAAGCAAAAGATAAATAAAAGAAAGAAACCTAATTAAAATAGGAATTATAAAGGAAAATGAATATCCGCACACACAGGAGCAAAAGCAAAGCAAACCCAAGAGCAAAAGCAAAAACAAACCCAAGGCAAGCAAAAAGAACAAGGTAAGTTTGATTTAAAACTACTAATAATAATCTACTTGAACTTAAGTTTGAAATAGAATTTGAATTAGTTAAAAGCCTGCACTTTTGGGAAAGGGCACAACAACAACACATATGCCTCAAAGCTAAAATAGCAGAAACAAAAAGGCTCAAAACACAAAAGGTAACCTCTATAGAGAAACCACTCCCCATCAACTCCCCCGTCTGGGACCTGGCTGGAAACAGAAATAAGCTAGACTAAGTACACAGGGGACCAGGAAGAATCATCAAGTACAGACCAGACAGAAACACCTACCTGGTTAAGTTCCAGGGTGCTAAAGAGCCCATCACCAAGAAGTACCACAGATCCTGCCTCTGTCTTAGCAAAGGGGAACACTCAACCCAACTGGTATCAACTAGCAAACAACTCCAGGAGTATCAGGCGGCAGCTGTTAAGACAAAACCCCCTCCTGATGTACCCAAGTAACCCTTTAAAGGGGGTGTCAATGATATGGATGTACAAGTATTCTGGCTACCGCCAACCCACTTAACATCCAGTCATTGCTGTAAGAGAGGGGGGCTAGACTAACAAAGTCTGGCTCCCATCCTGGTGGGACCAACCACCAGGATACCATCCAGTGCAAGACTGGGATAGCCGCTCAAAGGGGCCTCCCAAAGGAGACCGGATGTGAAAGGGGAGGGAAGTATGCATCCAAAGCCATGACCATGGCTCCAGTAAGTAACCATAGAGAGTGATCCCAAGTGAAAGGGGCCTCTGTATTTGACTCAGGGATTTGGTGCAAGGGGGAAGGATTGACCAAGTCAGAAGAAGGAGTTTCAGTAGTCACAGATTCCAAAGGTGGCAACAACTCTTCAAGATGAGAAGAAAACCAAGTGAACAACCCATAGGATCCTGGTTTGAAGGGAATCTGGGTGAGATGCTCAATTACATTTGTAAAATGACTAGGAATAAACTCAGAAGATTGAGAAATCAAGAAAAAGTTTGCTCTAAAAGACTGGGTTTGAGGACCAGAACAAGAAGGAAATGGGCACCAGTATCCACACAGCCATCTTGTACTAAGGTGACAACATGATTCCAGCAAGTACCTTTCTTTTGCTAAGACTACTAGGCGGACGGACCAGTACTTGGAACAATTCCCAACAAAAAAACAACAGGCAGACAGGCAGGCAGGCCAGAGAAAGCGGGAGGCGGGGACAACAGCAGGAGTTGGGATAAATACCTTTATTGTTAAACAAACTTTAAAATACAAAAGATTTGAAAAGTCAGGAGTTTATTCAACAATTGGAATTGGTAAGCAAGGGACCTGATAACCCATGCTTCCATTTTATGCAAAGGGGGGATGATAGGACAGGAGGGGGTTATGAAAGGGGCTATTGGAGTGCAATCTAAAGGGGAGCCTATTAAAGAGTACTAGCCAATCTTATCTTGGTTTGAGACCCAGAAAATAGGGGCCGTGGGGCCAGATGTAAGACTCAGCCCCTTTATTGGCTAGGCGCCTTCCGAGGACTCAGGGTGCGCATTTCCCTGAATGCCTTCCTCTGACGTCTCCACCAGAAAGCTCTGGAACCCAATTGTTTCAGGCTGGGAGACTCCCGGGCCGGAGGAATTAGCTACCTGGGATATCTCTGGTTGCGGGTTTTGGTACCCAATTTCCCCGGGCCGCAGATTAGACCTTTCCAACTTCATGTGGCCCGCATTTTTTTGTTGGTTTGCTAATTGTTTCAGGACTGGGTGACACCAGGACAACAAGCAATCCAACCAAATTAATGTCTCTTCTGCAGTTAGAGGGGACTCCAAAGGGGAAATGAGAACTTTGGCTGGGAAGGCCAACACAAAGCGTTTGTCTACCGTGTGAGCCAAGTCCTCCAGGTTTTGGAGGGGTTTTGCCTGAACGCGGGCCATCTTTTTCAATGGTCTGGGAAATACATCCCAATCTAGGGCCAAAGGTGGGCCACAGAACTTTACAATTGCCCAATTTGGCGCCTCTCCAATATACAGTTTGATATGCCAAAAAATGGCAACCAATCAATATTGCATGACTGTCCAAGTATCCAGTGACTCAAACCTATCCTGCATATGACCAACCCCTAGGTTTAATCCAACTAAATCTCTGCCACAGCTAAAGCTATATAAGTCTAAAGTATTATCCAATAAAATATACTTCTCTTCTTTCTCAATTCCATATTTGAAGCTTCCCTGAAAGGCTCTCTAATCAAGACCCAGTCATGAGTCTACATTAATCTGGTGTTTGACTGGGCCCTTGCAAGAGGCAACCACTTTGGCCATCCAACCATAGATCAATAAAGTCTATACAGTTGTCTTTACTCACCCAAGTGATTAAGTCTGATGTCAGGAATATACTTCCTGCCAACAACTTATTTTTAGTTGAAAAGGGGACTCTAATTTACCCTCTTTCTTCTTTTAAATCTTCTAAAGGGAATGTGTTAATGGGTAGTATCTGTTCAGAATTACCTATAAATTCATGTCCAGAAGTGGCTTCTGATGCATTGTTTTCATCTACAGGTTTCAAACCTGGTTCTTCTTCTGAGGTCTTTAAAACTAATCAATACAGTATGAGCGTTAAAAAAACTTTAAACCAATCATTACCTTTTGTACAGAGTTTCAGCCAATCAAATGTTTACAATGCCAATTCAAATCTACTGGGGAATACGCTCGGTGACGTTGGCAGCTTGGGGGAAGTGGGTAGCCTTCTTTGCCTGGGTTTCAGGTTATTTGTTTGTTGTTCCTTCCGTTGTTTCTGCTAAAACCACCTCCTGGTCCCCACCTTCTGTGGGGATGAGTAACTACATTTCCAATCCATGCCAGAAAATGAAAGATAGTTAAGGAAATTATGATGCTTTGCTAAGAATAATTTTAGAAACATAAGGAAATAATTTACCTTCCCCAGTTTTGAAGATCCTAACTGCCAAATCCCCACATTTCATCTCCAACTTTCCAAATCTTCTTTTCCTATATTATTTCTGCCACCATGTTATAAAAAGATGGTAAGCTCTATTTCAGTATTTGTTCAATCAATAAAGTCTACATTCACCCAAGTGAATTGTTTTTGCTTATCTTTTATTTTGACTTAAACCTCTAAATTCCAAACCATGAAATTACCCAAGACTCTTCTTCTGGAGTCTCTTGGGTATAAATGGTTATTCTGGATAGTCCTGACAACAACAGTGTTTACCAGCGCTTCTGTTGGTTCACACGCTGATTTGGGTACAACACCAAAGTCCCAATTCTTTGACAGCTCCTGGTGCCGTGTGATTCCGGGAGTCTGGTATACCACAACTCCTCTATCAAACAACCCACCTGTCCAGGAGGAAACCAAGGTCTATGGTTCCACCACCCAGGTCACCAAGCCCCAAGTTTTCTGTCCCTTGGCTTTAGCCTTTTTATTGTGTTATCTGGGAGTTTACTTCTTCTTGGGTTGCTTTAATCCCCTGCTAGGCAGGTACCAACTCTTTGGAGATTTATTCCATTTAGGGATGGTCTCCTTGCCTGTAGGATCTCTGATCACAGGATTGAATCCCTCTGCAATCATTCACCAACTAGGGAGATTACTTCCTATTGGGTGGGTGCCTGAAATCTGGGCTTTCAGTTGCAAAGTAATCAGCTTTACTTCCCAGAGGCCTGATCACACCAAGTTCTGCAGCTGCTTCCCCAAGCAACTGCCTTGGTGACACCTCTGAGCAAATCTATGCCATCCAATGCTCACTTTGGGATTTCCCTAAAGCTCCCATAGAGACATAGATAAGGACACCCTAAAAGTCTTTTAGGTAGGATGTTTGCTCACAGACCTCCTGTAAGCGTATCAGGGTATACAGAGCTCTGAATGCTCCTCCCCTCCCTGGCAGCCTGTGCTACCCACCAGGGATCCAAAGTTTATAGCCCTGGTAGGTAAGTTACCCACTATGCTGGTACACACTTCTACTCTGGCAGCCTGTGTCCCCCCCCAGGGCCTACCCCCCCCCCGCCGAAGAACCCCCCCCCCCCTTGACCTACTCCCCCCCAGACAGACAAAGTTCCCTGCTGTGCTATCTCATTCCTCACCCTTCCACAGCCACAGTTCCATGCTAGGTGAGGACCTCTAGCCCAGAGCAGCCAATATCTCCTGCTGGGTTGAGACAACATCTGCCTCTAGTAGTCTTTTCACCTACTATCTAGGCCTTACCTTCCCTAGTAGCCATCATTCCCTACTAGGCCTCTACCTGTGACAAACCAACAACACATTGTCAATCTTCAGCATAGGTTCTTTATTTGAAGCCAAATCAATCCTTGCCTGCAAGACTGTTTCCATGTGAACCATCACATAGCTCCTCCCCAAGATAGCCTCTATATTTTCAAATTAAGCCAGGTGCAAGGGAATTTGGCCTTCAAACCGCTTCAAGAACTGTGGGTAAACTCTATCTAGTTTGCAACCCATCACCTTGCCAATTCCCCTCAACTAGAAATTGGGCCCTGAGACATACCACTTATTCAGAACAGACCAATCCATCTCTGTAACCCACTTCATGTGGTTTTCAACAGCCTGCATTGGTCAAATCATACCAGATTCCCTTCCTTGAACCTCAAGTTCATTGTGAAACTATTCTAAGCATTCCACTTTGACTGGCGTACAAACTGCACCTGCCACGCCTTCTCTCTTGCTTGTGCATACAACTCCCAAATCAGCTTTGTGTGAGCCTCCACTGCTTCTACATGGTCCTCCCATGTCTGGTAGCTGAAGTACCCTACCTCATCACTGAGCAGCGCCTCTCTTCCATACACTATTTTAAACGGGCTTAAACCAGTACTTTCATGGGACATTAATCTGTACACCCTCACCACGTGAGCCATATGTGTCCTCTAATTTGTCAAGGCCCCATCAGCAATCCTCTCTGTGGTCCTCTTCAGGGTCCCTATTGTCCTTTCCACCAAACCCATTAGACTCTGGGTGATAGGTAGATGCAAAGCTATGCGGTACATTCCATTTTGCACACATCTCCTTCACCTCCTGGCTAGTGTAAGGCAGCCCCTGATCCAATATAATCCTCTCTGGTCATTCATGTCTTAGGATCAAGAACTCTCCAATGAACGTAGTAATCTGATACCCATTCTTGCATTGTACTGCCTTCAACTCAATCCATTCTGTGAAAGATCCACCGCCACCAGGAAATACTCCTTTTCTCCACTTGCAATTGTTACATGGCTTGTATCCAAAGCCACCTTTTCAAATGAGAACAACACTTTCATGGGATGCAACAGGTAGTTCCTGACCCCTATGGAGTACTTGTTGCACTACAGACACTCCTACAACACTTTCTCCACCATCTGATATAACTTTAGCCAGTAGTATCTGCTCTGCACAGCTCCTATCTGCTTTTGGAACCTGAAATGCCCACCAAACCAAACAGGAATATCTCAAACCACCTGTTCTTGGAATCTTGACATGATTTATTTGAAGAATTGTTGACCAGGGATTGTGGAAAGCTTAACTCATTAGGTGGCCATTGGAAACCAACCAGGGCCAAATAATTACCCTTTTGGAAATTAGTGACAACTTACCAAATAATTTAATACATGATTAGTGGACCATGACGTTGTTGCCAAGGATTATTGCGCCATGCTGCCGCCACCTTAAATAATAAGCGCCACAGCACCGGTATTAATTATTCTTGGCGCCAGAGCGCCGCTCTAGTTTACATCAAGCGCCGGGACACCAACACAATTATTTGCAAGCGCCAGAGCGCCACAATAACTAACACTAAAGCATTGAGGCGCCAGCTTTGAGAGGAAATAATGCTGAGACACCAGGGTTGATTCAGATGGCCTATTTGACTCCTTGTTAGAACTAGATATGGAAGTGATTGCATATCTTAAAAAGGATCACTGATTAATGTGCTAGCAAAGGGTGTCCTTGTGCTAGGCATTGTGGGATTGTGCCCTAAAATAGAAGGTTGTCCCTTTTTCTGCCAACCCAACCAAGACTCTACAGTGTGCTGGAATGTCCTAGAAGGCATTTCCAGTGACTGGTGATTAACAATATGAGAATACCCCTATATAAGGTGTTGGCAGTAAACGCCAAGGGGCAGAATTTTTAACCTACTTGTATAGGACCCAATAAAGTTAACTACTACAATCCAAATTGATCAATGTCTTCTGAAATCTTCACATTCGAAGGCACATAGTGAGTTTGTGCCCCTGCCTCCTAATTCTTCTGTTGAATCTGCCAGTGTACGCCAGTTTTCAACAATGTACCGTTTGTTTTGGTGCTCTGCTTCCATCTGGCCTTCCACATCTTCAAGGTATCCTTTCTGAACACCCACCATTGTCCTGGACAACAAATTGGCCACTATGTTATCCTTTCCTTGCCAGTACCTTACGCTGTAGTTGTAGGAGACCAGCTTCTCTGCATATCTTAACAGGTGTTCCACCAGGTTTGCCTTAGTCCTTAAGGCTTTTAACAGTGCATGCTTGGTAACAACTACAAATAGAAACCCCATTACATATGGCTTGAACTTGACCACTGCCCAAACCAGGGTCAACCCTTCTCTTTTGGTGGCTGAATATCTAGTCTTGGCATCTTAAAAAATTCTTGATGCATAGGCAACTGGTCACACTTGGCCCCCTTTTGTTTGGGTTAACAAGGCGCCCAAACCAATCCCACTGGCATCAGTCTCAATGGCAAACAGAAAATCACATCTTGGCAGCCTTAGTACTGGCCCCTCCATTAATTTTTGCTTCAGCAACTTGAACGCCTTCTGTCGGGCTCCTCCCCAAATGATCAAAGTCTTTTCCTACATAACGTCCACAATGATTCAGCAATACTGGCTAATTACAGGATAAATCTCTGAAAGAACATAAGTGCCCCCCTTTTCTCCTCCTGTGCTAGCTTACACTTGGCATAACTAACCTTCAGTCCTACATGATGGATCCTAGCAAACACCTGCTCTAGATCCTTCATGTGTTGCTCCAATGTAGGAAAAAATACTGTAACATTGTCAATGTATACCACCACTATATTGGGTTGACAATCCTTGGAATATTTGGTCCATCACCCTCTTATATACCGTTCCAGAAGTTTTCATCCTCAAAGGCAGAACTTTCTATTGATAGAGGCCATCAGGTGTACTGAATGCTGTAACCTCTTGTGACTCCTTGACAATTGTCAATTGATGGTAACCCTTTATCAGATCCAGCATAGTAAATTACTAAACACCCGGTCATTGCATCTAACTAATCCAAGATTCTATGTATAGGGTATGCATCATTCACCACATTGTTATTTATCATGAAAAAATTGATACACACCTGAATGTTCCCATCTGGCTTTGGCACACACACCATTGGCGCAGAGTAGGGACTACAACTTTCTTCAATCAGATCTGCCCTCAACATCTTCTTCACCTCCTCTCTGATTGCAGTGATGGCAGCAGGAGATTGTCTTGGCATGTATCCTTTGTAGGGCTTTCCTTTCAAGAGCCTGGCTTTGTACTCAGTTCCAGTTTGACCCACATTGTATTTATCAATCAAGAAATATTGATCCCACTTGTGTAGCAACAGACCAAATTTTTTTGATAAGGGACACCCCTTTTGGATTATATATGTTAATTTTAGGAAAGGCAACAGGAAATAGGAATATGGGGCTATTTCTTTATTGTGCTTAACACTTTCTTTTATAGCAGGTATCCATTCTCTGATTCTTTATCCTGGCATGATGCTGATTTCTAAGCTTCTGAAATTCCAAACTTTCCAGTCATCCACCTCCCCTGTGATCCTGCTGGGCTGATACACAGGGACCTCTGCTACCATGTTCTCTGCTAATGCCGGTACTTGCATTCCTCCCCATTTTCCTTGGCCAAAAGGGAATACCTCTATTCTTCCAAATGTTTGAGGAGAAATTACCGCTTGATTGTAGGCATATAGAGCTACCTGACCAGTGTTTTACTCTGGGGAAGGCATGGAAAAAGTCTGAGATATTTATTCTTTCCCCTGATACCATATACAACCCTTGTTAACATCCAAATTTGCGCTGACTGCTCAAATCCATGACATCCTAGGAGATAATCAAACCCAACCAATGGGAGTACTATGGCTATAAAATTCAATGAAGTTCCTTCCCATTCCAATTGTACTTTATTGAAGACACTTTAATCCACAGTACTTTCTCCCTCAGATCCGAGAATATTCATGGTCACAGTTTTGTTGGTTACCAACTTATTTCTCCAGACAAACTATTTTGATAAGGCAACACCCACACAGCCTGGATCATAAATATCCTTGGCATGCTTCCTGATTATCAAAAAACCCATTATAATGACTCCAGTTCCCAATCACTTAAAAGGCTGTGCCACCAAGGCAGCTATGAAGTGCTGTGCCAACTGTCTCCTGTCTGCAAAACTGTCTCCCCACCCCCCCTCCCCCACTATCACTATGTTTACCAATTTTTACATCTGCAATCCATAAAGCTGTTCCATTATTCATCATACTTGGGAGGCTCCTCTGGCTCTCCCTCTGGTCCCTCCCTAGGCCTAGAGGGTTCTTCTATCCTAGCACTATCCTGACACCAACTTCCTGATCTTATAGACCCAGGAACCTCACCTGTGACAGAAATTGCGGGATAGTAAGATGCCGTTTCTAAGTGGTGAGGAATTACCACCCAAATCCACATAGAGTTAATTATTAACCACCAATGTGGCTTCAGATAATGTTTTGTAAAATTCCCAATGGAGATCCTAGGATTAAGTAAAACAATTAACTCTAACCAAAGTAGCCCAAAATAAATAGCCTACAAAAGCATCAGAGTATCTTCAGAATAAAATTCAGGACATTGAGATGCAACACAATTTTCAGTTTCAAAGACAGGGGGGACAACTCCAAGATCAGCAGGCATGGAATTAACATTGGGCGGTACCAACAACAAAGTTCCAACTGCAGTGCCCCATCTTCCAGTAATGATTTGGCTGAGAATCAGATTGTAGGGAATGTAGCGCAACAATCCAACTACAGGGTGTATTTTAAAAATGTAAGTCAGACCAAGGGATATATGATCTTTTATTGAGTAAATCTTTTGGAGGACTCAACTCTTAAGAGTTGAAACAGTGAAAATTATTCAATATATATCAAAATTGACTAAGCAATACCACCTGGATCCTGGGCCCCTATTCCTTCCACATTATCAAGTGAGTATCTAGTCCAGGTTTCAAAGAACCCTTGAGTGACTAACTTCTGACAATCATGCTGATTAACAAGTTTGTATCTGGTAACCCTTAAATTACGTCAATTTATCAACATCAACTTATGGGGGGAATTGGATTTGACCAGCAACCTGAAGCAGCTGTAACCCATTTTTGATCAACTGTTTGATTCAAATCCGTTAAATCAGTCAGTCTTGTTAAAGGTTTTTGAGCTTTCCACACTTACTTACTCAGCCAAATAATGCCTGGGATTATATAACTTACTGTGACAACCTGCACACGCCTTGATCATAAGCCCCTTGTTCAGATCTTCAGAGACAGTGACTTCCCTGTCTACCCTTCATTCTCAATCCTCCCCTGCACCTGTTACAGCCCTCCTTTCTTTTCCTGAGCAGGCAACTCAATTGTGGGCCTGAGTTCATAACTCTGATCAATCTTCTGGGCAACCATCTTGGCAGGGACCATCACACTATTAGCACCAGTTCCTAACTCTTGCTGGTTTCAAGGCTCTATCAGGAGTAGACCCCACAGCCTCTACCCCTGACGCCCTTTTCCCTCACCGTATTTCACCAGTCAATGTCGCTTAAAATAATGCTTGGCGCTGTGTCCTCTTCTCCCATAAATCCAACACCCTTTGGAATCAGGTAAGGGATCTATCCCTGAACACTATCTCATTCCTTTGGTCAAAACTCCTAGTGATGCTTGAGTGCTCTCTAGCTTGATTTCTCTGGAGGGCAGTGTTTTTTTGCCACAGTAGCCATTCCTAGCATAGCCCTTCCTTAAGCAACCCCTTTTGATAAACGCCTCTCTACCTCTGCTAGTTCTTGTACCACATTGGATCAACCTCATGTTTCAACAGTCAATTTGTTACTCTTCCTCATGAAATCTCTGGTTTTATAGCCTGTATGAACCCATCAATGATTGATGGCAGTCCAATCTTGCCTTCCATATATGGGATCCATCTCTTGAACCTTTGTACAAATACCTGCAGGGTCTCTTCCTGTCCTTGTTTCATAAGACAAGCCTTACTGTAGGCCTCACTTGGGATCACTCTCTCTTCAAACTCATCCCTGAACAACCTCTCAACCTCACTTCACAAAGTCCAATTTGTTCTTTCAAACCACCAACTTGCCTTAGGCCCCATGAGCATATTGAACCACCTAAGCTTTTCTGACCACAACATGAGCTTGCTCCAATTCTTGAACTTTCTCAAGAAGTTCTCAGATTCCCCTCCTTTCCCATTTAATGGTGCCATCTTTGAGATCATGGTTCAATCTCCTTTTAACATCTCTTTGTACATGCTTCCCAACAAACCTCCCATACTTCTAGAAAAAGACCCCTGTGTTGGGCTCTTGTGAGGTTCCGGGTTGCCAGTCCCCAAAGTGTGTCCTTAGTCATAGCCAGGGACCAGCTTGGAGTATTTGTTTTCCCCCAGCAGTGGTGAGTGGTTTGCTAGAAGCTTGTACTTAGCCTGCATGACTGCAAACTCTTTCAGCATGTTTCCAATTACTAGATGGGCATCCCCACCATGCCTCTGTACTTCAGCGGGTGCTAACCCCTCTGTGGGCCTGTACCAGTCCTTTAACAACCTAGTAAATTTATTCCCTATAAACTCCCTTACCCTATCTGTCATCTCAAGATGCCTAGTCACTTTTTCCCACTCCTCCTGGGAAGACTTACTGGTGGCAAATCTCCAGCAACTTTGACAATAGGTATCTTCTTTCACTTGACTAGGATAAAAGACCTGGGGTAGCTCACTCATAGGGTTTATATTCTGATTACTGAAAATTTGGGCAGGGGTCATAAATAGGCTTTTATTCACGTTCAGAAGGAAGATCCCCTTAGAAACCTTATATAGCCTGTTTTGAAAGGCATGTTTTTGGTTTTCCAAGTCTTAGAGTCCTTGTTTTATCTCTTATACTCCTTTTACTTGGTCCTGTACTCCTGCTCAATGTCTTGGAGTCTTTTCACTGCCCTTTGCATCCCACTTCTTGGCCTCTTAGTCCTGTATTACCCTTTTCTTGGTCAGAATCCTTGCTCTATGTCTTAGTTTCCTTATCTGTGCCTTTAGACTCCTTGCTCTTGGCCTCCATGCTCTGTGTTTTAGACTCTTTCTGAGACTTACTTCTCTGGATGATCCCCTTGTTTCAGTCAGATTTCCTTCTGAGCTGCTCCTTTTTCAGGATTAAGCTGTGGGGTTTTTCCTTCTTGATGGGATGGGGGCAGGCATGCCCTTGGCCTTCTGAGCTGGTGGGCTGCAGGGAGTAGGAGCCAGGGTTCAATCCTTGTTCTGGATCTTGCTCTAAATACTAGAAGTGAACTGTCACCTGTGACAGTATTTCATTTATCATAGTTATTAAACTTTGACTTTCTAAGAGAACATAGAGTACAGTAGCTTTCAAAGCTGTGGCGTTAAGAAAAATCAATTCAGTGACAAGCAAGATTAAAAATCAATGGATTTATATTGATTGAAAATAGGTTTGGATTCACTCTATTTTATGCATCCAGGTTGATTTGCTTTGCGCCACAGCTTTGAAAGCTACTTTATAACAGAAAAAAACATAGGAAATCAATTATACAAGCAAGATGTGAAGAAAAATCAAGCATAAGCACGTCAGCATCAGCTAGGGTAACTGGTTTATATTTCCATTTTAGAAGTTATAATATTTATACTCATTACAACTACGAGGTAAGACCATATGTTAATGTCTAAATATGTAGCTCAACTTTTTTAATACAGCTATGCATATATTTGAATGGATAGTGGTGATCTCAAAAGATAAATTGAGATATAATACAAAAAATTCTTCTTTATAAAGACAATGCGACTGACTATTGATTGCTTCATGTAAAAACCAATCTTGTTTATTTTTTAGCTTTAAAGTAGTTTTTTATTGGATTTATCAGCAGTTGATTTTGATACTCTTTATATTTTTAAAATAAAAATATATTTTACCCTATTTAGAAGCAGTTAATATTTTGGCTTATTTGCATACTTAGCTACAATACTTTCGATTATAAAAAGTTTGTAAATATATAGTATAGCAATAATGAAAATTGATTTAATTATTTAGCTTTGTTAGAATGGCTGAAACTCAGTGCTTTTATGAAGGGGGGATTTTAAAAAGAACATACTTACAAGCTACTTTTATCATTGTTTATTCATAGAAAGGACTTGTAAAAGAGCCAATTCCTGATTTTAGCTTATGAAATAAATCGTTTTTTGTTAACTTATAGTTTTTAGAATATTTTATAAGACTTACGTGTAGAATTTCTTATATACAACCTCTGTTATTTTTAAAGTAATGAAGTTCCAAGATTGGTATTGGTATTCTTTTCTTATGATTAAATTTTTTAATTTTTAATCTTATGGTTATATTTTTACTTATTTTTAATGTTTAGTTAAGTTTTTCGGCCATATATTTACATAAATAAAATATTAGTTATGTCAATTTAATGATTTTATTATTTTTAAGTTCTATTTTTTAGGGGTCAAGGCCTTTTTATTTTATGGAGGTTTTTACAAGTTTTTATGTGCTTTGGTCCTATTTGCGTATTATTTTAGGGCAGAGAGGCAGGTTTCAGTTCTGTCCTATGTTTGCAGAGGTGCTTTTCTAAGACCAGAAGAAACAGTCTTAGCTTGATTATCAGTATACTTCGAATGAGCTACTTGCAACGCGCATATAATGGAAAACTATCATGCGGGGTAAAACATTGCTATATAAAGCAGTAGAAGCCAGAGCTTAGGTTATGGCACATGGCAGCTACTTGTTCTTAAGAGAAGTAGGGAGGATTTTAAACAGATCCATTTTGATATGAGAAATGTGAGATGCTTCATGGGTTGGACATAATCGTGGGTTCAGGATTAATACAGAAGACGGACTCCGCGACAAGCATGGCGAAGGCATACGATAATTAGAGGCAGAAAGGGATGGTGGTCAATTCATCCCCTGTACACCTGTATCGACCCACCAAAGTTAAAAAAATTGCCTAAGTCTCGACAAGCTTGGTCAAAGGGTATGGAGTTATACTATTGGCCAAAGAGGGCGATGACAAAATAAAATTTGTACATCTCTTGGATTGGATGCAAGGGCAGTGTAATTTCAACGACTCGTCATTTATAGCAGTAGTTTTGAAAGCTATGGCGCTAAGCGAAACCAACCCATCTGTAAACCAAATCAACTCAGATGTAAGCTAAATCAACTCATCTATAAACGAAATCAACTCAGATGCAAACGAGATTTAAAAAATTAATTTAAATTTATTAACAATAGATTTGGGTTAAGCTCATTTCTTTGAGAGGGATTTCGTTTACAAATGAGTTGGTTTCGCTTAGCGCCATAGCTTTGAAAACTACTGCACTAAGCCCACAGAATCACTCATTGACGCTATTAAGCCTCAAATGATTCACATTAAACCCACCTTATTATATGCTTAATATATTTTATTTTTAACCTGACATTGCACCAGGCTCTTATTTATCAAGCTTTACATCAAGTTTGTTTCATTACATTTAAACTATTCAAGTTTGGGCTTATCCAAAGTGTGATTTCGATTTCAAAATCAAATATTTATTGTCTCAATTCAGTTGTAAATGGCAGAACCCTAAGCTGAAAATAAAGTTTATGCCACAAAAAGGGCGCTTCATTTTTCATGCTATTTAATATATAACTATCTCAAACTCACTTTTTATCAATGTTCTTAAAATTTGTGAACCGGCTTGATGTTTAAGCTCAATAACATAGTTTAAACTTACTTTGTTGCTGCCTTTCTTACTGAGGATAAGGCTTTTATGATATCATGTACTTTCTATGGATTGCTCTGGTATCTGTGGTCTTTTAAAGCTATCCAATTGTTTATTTATATGCATTGATCCTAGGCCGTCCAGCTTAACCTTATCACAGCAAAAATAAATTTACAACATTTTTAGAACTTACCTTTTTATATGCTTTAGGGCAGCAATTAGGCTTTTCAATCTATATATTTTTGTTGCAATTTTAAATTATAATATTTAAACATGTAATTATACCATCAATAAAACAGGTACATGTTTTAAAATAACTGGATCACTTGGCTATACAGGTATAACTTGTAACTAAGGAAGAGTCCTGGTACAAAAACGGTACATACCTGATTTCTGACACTGAGGCATCCTTTAAATATTTTAAAATAAATTCTATAGTATAAATCAATATTACAATGCTGATAATTGGCATGTACAAGGTAGGGCATCAGAAATGAGGTGGATACCCAAAACCTGAACTACAAATAATGGCTACAGCCATGGCTTGAAATAACAATTTATATTATTCTAAAAATACATGTGGTCACTTTACCATCTAAATTCTTTGGTCATAGCTGTTTGAAAGCTATCCTATTCTATTGAAATATAACAAAACTTATACATTTTGAAACAATGGGTTTGAAATAGTTGGGCTTCTATATTGGATTTTCCCTCTGGTTTAATTTATATATGTCATGAATGGCATTTCAATACTTGTATTGAAAACCAGGGAGAAAAACCTTGGCCCCCTAAAGATGACTTGTGTCAACCAGGATGGACAGAGACTTGCCAACCTGTGGAGTCACAGACTTGAGTTGTTAAATTACTCCGCAACCTACCAGCTTGTTAAGGGAGATTCCCCAAATGGTCACCAGATTACTGTCAACCTTGTGCCACTGATGACCCAGACCTACACAGAAGTTGTGGCTTGCCTAAAGGAGGTTAAGACAAGGCCTACTACTAGCCCCACCAATGAGCACCAGCTGCCACTAGTCTCCAGTCCAGAATGGGTAATGCAATTGGCCTGCTCAGGTGTTATGGTGAGCAGCAGTGGCAGAACAAAGCATTGTCACTTCTGTTCACCAGATCAAGCACAACCAGGATCTGCCACCCTCAAACCCCTAAGTCAATATCCATGCCCTGCCAACAAATTGCCTATGGGCCTGAAGTCTGCAAAAATTCAAGAAGCAAAATTTATGGTATAAGAACCCTGGCAGTATGGGGATGGCCATATCATCATTTTTGATAATAAAGTTTTATGAACCTTTGGTTCGAGCAAATCCTACCTTATTTAGATTTAGTGATATTTCATCTCAACTCTGGTCAAGTAGACAACCAGGCAACCACCCACTCTAGAGACCAACCTGCTGACCCACTTCTGGCACTATACTGTACCCCCAGAGCCCCCTTTGGACCTGTGCATTTCACAGAATACCCACCACACCCCACCTACTCTGAGTTAACTTTGTCAGAGATCCAGTCTTGGGTGGCTGGCCTGTTGTTTCCAGGGGTAACTTGGGCCAGGTTTTTTTGCAGGCAATGCCCACCACAAGAGGGAGCTAACTTTAAAAGGTAGGAGGCAGACTTCCCCACCCAAGACCACGGGCTGGCAGCTGGGATTATAGTGTCAATCACCCCTGTGAGGATGATGTACACAATCCCAAACAGCTTTCCAGAATGGTTGGTTGGGAGGCCGGGCAGGAAGCAGGCCATAGGGTTTGGGGTCACAGGCGTTTCATGGGTAGGTTGTAAGCAGGGAGATAGTTGAATTTCTCTCTGAACAACTTGGGTGTTGAAAATATCCACAGGCCTTGTCAGTTGTATCTAACTGCAGATTGTATGTGGGCCAAAGGGTCAAGTTCGAGTATCTTTTCCGGGGTGTAGTCCTTGTATTCAGATTTCAGAGGGTAGTCAATAAAATGGACGGGTCCAAAGGGTACACCAGGAGGACAGAAAACTGCAGGCAGTGGGGCAGGAGGGCCAGGAGATCTTGAACTGAATTGGTAGATAGCAAATACAAAATAAGGCAATAGCTGTGTGAGCCAAAATAACATAACCTTTATTCAAAAATGGTGATAAGTTTGGAGCACAGGGTCCTTGGGTCTATATATTACCCACCCTCCAAACTTAACATTTTTCATGGGGGGTTCATTAGGGCATTGGGAAGGCCAGGGCTGGGAGAACTGGGTGCTTGGGTCCAAAGGCGGCAAATTGGCACTTGGCCTGGGAGTTCTTTCATTGGTCAAGAATCTTGATTTGGCTGCCTGATTATCTTGCTTTAGTGTCAAGGTCATGGAATGGGTTGTAGGCCTGTGCCTCTTTCCTGGGTTGGCTCCTGATTGGTTGCTGGTGTAGACTTCAAGTTTATGAAGCTAATAGTTGCCAAATCAGTACCTCCATTAGGCGCTGTGATTAATCCTCCATTTGGTGTGATGATTTCTTTGGTTTGCTCTTTTTACTGCATGGGTCAATATGCTCGGTATCAGCTTGTGGGGGCTCAATCCCAGAAAAAGCGGGCGGGCAGTCCTGCAGTCCATAGGCCCAGCGGCCCAAAGGAATCCAGGTTTGGGGTTCAATTCCTGCTCCCGGGCCCAGGTTTCTAGAGAGGAAGAATTGTCAATACCGAAAAACTTGGAGAACATACTTATTGCTGACACCCTGGCAAGGACTAGAGAGACCAAAACTATAGGTTGCAAAGGAACGTGATACATGAGGCCGCCAAGATTGTACAAAGACATGTACAATTATCTGCCTGCCTACTTTGTCTCTATGACACTGCCCTTAACCCCTCAACCCAACTGCCCAATGGAACCTACTACCACTGCTGAGACTACATCCACCCAGCTGTTTATAGTACTCTATATTACTTTGACAGATTTGGTGGACTTTATGGTGCCCAACTTGGCAACAGCGCCCATGTTGACTCAAAACTCTAAATCTCCTATGTTTTTTGCTAGTTGTACTAGCTTAATTCTTTTTTTTAAAAAAGTGTTCAGGGGTGCAAACCCAGAAAACACGACAAAATTGTGGCCATCTCAACACAATTTAATATTAAGCTTAATAAAAAACTTAATTTAACCAGATTTTTCCTTTACTTTTACTAATAATATTAGTTTAGTTTATTTTTTATTTGTTTTCACGACGTAAAAATGTCAATGTTGACACTTTTTAAGCATAATTTATTTTTAATAGCAAAACTGAAACATCTACAGTAAAAAAATAAGTGCACATTTAAAAATATTTTTTTATTGAATTATTATATTGAAAAAGACAGGGCACATACATTTGATTGTTGGAATGTTCATGTTATAAATATATATGTGGCACTTATTACGGCTTTAATATATTAAGTGGATTGGTGGCTAACAGCAATCCAATAATTTAAGTGTGAGTTACTATGTAAGTTACTATAGAATTTATTATTAAAAATAATGTTGACACTTGTAAATGTCATTTATTTGCTTGTGATCATCTGTCAGGGTGGAGTTAAGCAAATTAGAGTGGCACAATTAAGCCTAGATTAATATGTCACCTCATATAAAGAATGTTGTAAGTGACGTTGTCAACACTTTACCCTTTTAAATACTGAAGACTACTTTCTTAACAACTTCACATATATGCAATAGTAAAATATCATATTACCACTACCCAAATATTATTTTTAATAAAAGAACAAAGAACTTTGATACTTTTTTTACTTATTTTCATATGTTTTTTAATTTTTATATGTGAACAAAAATACACAGAAAATGATTAATTTTTTCTAGCCCGCTTAAATTTAATTAAGCGTACTATAAAAAAACATAGTAAATTTTTAAAAAAATGTTGACAGTGACAATGTTGTCAAAAATAATGTCTACAATTTTTGCAATTGACAGTGAGAATTCAGCCTTTTTTACTAATTGTCACTCATAATGTCAACGCTTTTCAGTTCTCACATATAAACTTTTATGTTTTACATAATAAAAACTTCTCATTTTTTGATATGTTGTATTTTTACCTTTTCTCATTTTTATTTTTTAATTTTTTAAAATAAAATCTATATATAAATATAATACTTTTACATAAATCTCTTAAATTTTAACTTGTTATTTATAACTTTGATAAAATAAAATAATACAGGTATTTTTTACCTTTTAAATGCCAAGAAAAGCCATATAAACTTTCATTTTTATATATTATGTTTTTTAAGTTGTTTTGTTTGTTTTTTACATACATTGCTTTATTTTAAACCCTTTTACTTATTATTTTAGGACAAAAACACCTCTAAGCAGCCCAAAGGAACCAAGTGTCCAACAAAGCCAACCAAACCCACCAAGAAGAAGCCTGTCTCATCAAAGAAGGCCGCTCCCAAACCATCTACAAAGCCCTCCCCTGAGCCCTTTCCTGAGAAGAGCCCTGCTCACTCCACTGGGGGAGAGGAAACTGGTAGTTCAGTTACTGACCACAGTTTCTACAACTTGGCTTCTGACAAGGAGCCAACCAAGAAGCGGCACCAAGCCAAAAAGACCCCACCCAAGGATAAGTCTCCTGCACATGAGGAGCACCACAATAAGCCCCCTTCTGCTTCCCCTCACCACCAAACTCCCCCCCTTCAAGCTCATCTGGGGATGATTCAAAGCCCTGCCCTGATTACTTTCCTGGCTTCTGCCATGCTCCTGCTGGCCCCTGGGACCCTCTGTTGGCCCACAACATCTGCAACATTGACGGCAAATTTAAGGTTCCCTCTTCCTTGCCTAAGTATTTTCCTATCATGAGTGTAAAGGGTAGGCCAGCCATGGTGGCCAATGGTTATATTTTCTCTTGCAACAACGCCAACTGGGGCTTCAAGAGCTGCCATTACACCTGCGAGGACCGCTCCTGCCCAGTGTGGCTCAAAACTGAGCACTGGGACTTGGTCCAAACCATCAAGGGCAAGCATACCTGCATCATGCCCAACATCACCATAGCCCTCCTTCTCAAGTGGTATCTGGTGCAGGTGAGGCCCACCTTCAAAGATCTTTCTGTCACCCAGCTGGCTGTGCTTGCTTGCAAGTACCTCTCCCCAACCAACTTGAAGAGGGTTCCAACTCACAATCAGTTGGTCAAGTTTGTAAGTGATAGGCGTCAAGCCTCCAATCCCCTGGCCAAGAGTGCCACCAGCATCAAGGACCTTATCCTCACAGATGCCCTCAAGAAGACGGAGGATGGTGAGATTTTCCTGCTCCATGACAATGGGCAGGAAGTGGAGGATAGTATTGTAGCCTACACCACAACCCAAAACCTGGAGCAGCTGAACACTGCTACCACCTGGCTGTGCAATGGCACATTTGCTACTTACCCCTCTCTCTTCAAGCAGCTTTGGGTCCTGCATGGGCAGTTTAATTACCAGGTCATCCCCCTTGTGTTCTTTCTCCTTCCTGGTGCCAAGACTAAAGTCTACACCAGAGCCTTCAAGATCATCCAGGATGCTTTGAGCTCCCTTCCCACCAACCAGCTCCCCCCTCCCACTCACGCCACAAGGGCAAATCCCTCCTCTGCTAAGAAGGATGAGTCCACCATAGCTGCTGAGCAGCTAGCTCATGCGCGCTCACTTGGGCCAAAGGTTATCATAATGGACTTTGAGCAGGCTCAGTTCAGAGCCTTCAAGGCAACCTTTGATGGAGAAGTCCAGGGCTGCTTCTTCCTTTTTAGGCAGGCCCTCATCAAGAATCTCAAGAGCGAGAAGGAGCTTTTTGGGAAGTATCTTAACAATGGTAAGGGAAAGTGCCGCTTTGCCTTGACTCAGTTTGCTGCCTTGGCTTTTGTGCGCCCAGAGCATACTGGGCTTGGCTTTGAGGCCCTCCTGGAAGATGCTTATCGTGAAGAAGCACTCCATCATCTTTAAGGGCTACCTTGATTATTTTGAGTGCCAATGGGTGGGAAAGAAGGTGACTGCCCAGAGAGGAAAGAGCAGGGCCACTGCCCCTTGGAATTTTCCTGGCGCCTGCCTTGAGGGGGAGATGAAGACCACCTCTAGCCTTGAGGTTTGGCACAAGCACTTGAAGGTGAATTTTGGGTCAAACCCCAAATATAACAAGTTCTTCCAGAAACTACAGGAGGAGCAGACCCAGACTGTCTCCAAGTTTTGCAACCTGGCCAACCAGGTGGCCCCCAAGAAGCAAAAGTCCAAGGAGAAGGACTACCAGGAGAACGTTCAGAAGGTGGTGAAGAAAAAGTATAAGGTGGCAGAGATTAAGAAGTACCTTGAGGATGTTGCCATTGCTCTTGCTGGTGGCTTTAATTAGCTTAATAAACATTGCTTTGCCTGTATATTTTTTACTTTTAAACTTTTAATTTTTTAACTTATTTATAGTGTAATAATCTTTTTATGTATAAATGGTAAGTTTCAGATACAGTTTCAATGTGGCTTTGTAAGAAATATCTTATATTTTGTTAATTTATCTTTAAGCTATGAGATTTTTTCAGTTGCGCTTATATTAACGTATAATAAATTAAAATTAGGATTTTCTTATATTTTGTAGTTATTTTGATATATAAAATATCTTTATTTTTGGTCCATTGGAATTTTTAATTTTTATGGAAATAAAAAATAATTTTATAATAAAGAGTCTAATTTATATAGTAAACTGAAAAATAGTTGCTTATATCCCCTTATTCTTAGTACTTATGGTAATTTTTTATTACATTTTTTATTTTCTGGGGTCATTTTAGTATAATAAAGTATTTTAAAATAATTTTTTATATTAAAAATGTTCAGGGTAAAGTGTTTTGTTAATTAAAAAAGTGTTGAATCCAGGAAACAACATTAAGTAAAACCGGGTTGTCACTTTACTATAGTGTTGATATTACTATTGTTGACATGGGCACTGTTCCCCTTTTCACAGGCGGAGTTGGTTGGGGTGCATGCGCTTCAGTTCAGTTCAAGATCCAATTCCCTTGATGAGGTAGGTATTGTTGGGCTTGACTTCCATGACTATGCCTGTTCCACGCAGTCCTGGGTCCAACCTATGCTGGTTGTGGTTGACAACCCAGATTTTGTCCCCAACTTGGAATCTTTCCTGCTGTAGTGGGATTGCTTCTCTCTCAACCCTTTTGTGTTACAATTCCTCTTGGTCTTTTCTAGTGTGTTGTACATTGGGACCACTGTTGTCTGGCACCTTTTTGGGAAAAGGTAATTGTGAGTCCTGTGGTTGTACTAACAAGAGCGGGTTTTTGTCCATAGACAAGTCTAAAGGGATTTTGCCCGTATTGTGGTTGAGCCATGTTCTACAGACCATGAGCGCTGTTGAGAGCATGTCAACCCAGGCCTTTAGATTGTTAGCAGATAACTTACTGAGGGCTTCTAAGAGCGCGCTGTTTAGTTGTTCTACTTGTCCATTTGCTTGATGGTGATATGGTCTGTCTGTGATGTATTTTATTCCATTCTTGGCAACTAGATATTGGTTTCAATGGCTTTAAGTTTGGTGCCTCCATATGTGATCAAGAGATCAGGTTTCCCAAACTTGGCTATTATCTCTTTTCCAATGAATTGTCTCACATCATTGCCTTTGTGTTCTTTGATGGCTTGCACCACAGGCCACCTGGTTGCATAGTTGATAGCTGTTAGGATGTACTTATTGCCCTTGCTTTCACCGGGCATAGGTCCCACAATATCCAACAACCATACCTTGAAGGGTTGTGTGATGGATACGGGTAATACTGACTTGGGTGGTGCTTTGGTTTGGGTGTACTTCTCACAGACTTCTCATTGTTCCAGTACCTCTCTGATATTATCTAGAATATTGGGCCACCAGTAGCATGTCTTGATATACTCATGCAAGTTACTGCTATGGGTGTGTCCTAGGTCTCTGTGATATCAGAGGATTGTGTCAATCTTTTGTGTTGATATGACGTAGGGTACAGTATCACCACTTGGAAGTATTTGGTGCAGAGTGCCATATACAATTTTTGAACAGATGTTTGTTCTTAAGGACTTTCTATTGGATGTTAATTGGTGTTCCAGGTGGAAACCCTTCCTGGAGATTCCCCATGATTAACATGGGCCATTTGGGGTTGCCATCAATGCAGAGGACATGTTTGCTGTATAGCCTTGACAGGGCATCTGCAGTAAGCATTTCCTTGCCTGACTTGTATTCAATTTGCATAGGGTATCTCTGTATGAGACTAATCCATTTGGCTTGTCTTCTTTACAGGGGTTGTTGTATTTTAAAGAATATCAGTGACTTATGGTTGGTGAGACCTTTGAACGTTTGGGCCCCTTCCAGATAGCATCATCACTTCATGAGGCAGTGTATGATGGCTAACAACTCCTTGTTGTGTATGGGGTATCTTTGTTTGCCGTCAGATAGTTTCCTTGATTCATACACCATGGGGACAAATTATTTTCTGCTGTTTGGATACAGAGTACTTCTCCTATGTTGTAATCAGAAGCATTGGTTTCTAATTCATAGATTCCCTTGCAATTTGGGTATTGAAGGATAGGGGTGGTGACCATGTGTTCCTTTAGTTGGTGGAAGTGTTGGTCTTGTAGCAGTGTCCATATAAACTTGGTTGTTTTGCCTGTAATGGCAGACAGGGGGCTGTTAGGGCACCCCATTCAGGAGTGAACCTTCTTATGTAGGCTAACATTCCAAGGAAGGTGCAGAGTTTGCTCTCATTTCTTGGGGCTGGAATTTTGGTTATGGCGCATATCTTGTCTGGATCTGATTTGATTCAATCCTTACTGATAATATGACCAAGGAATGGAAGCTCCACCAAGAAGAATTCACACTTTGACGGTTTGGCAATCAATTGGTTCTCTTCAAGGGTGCGGAGGTCCAAGCAGACGTCTTTCCTGTGTTGTTCCAGGTTGGGACTGTAAATGATGATTTTGTCCAGGTAGATAATTGCTTGTTTTCTGATGAGTTATTTGAAAACTTTGTTCATGAAGGTCACAAAGGTATTGGGAGCGTTTGTCATACCAAAATTAAGGACAACACATTCAAAGGATCTGTACTTGGTTCTGAATGCAGTCTTTGTAATGTCTTCTGTTTTTACGCAAATTTGGTGGTAACCTGCTGTCAAATCAATTTTTGTAAATATTTGGGACCCCCCCCAGGGCGTCAAAAAGGTTATCAATTAGGGGCAGGGGATACCTGTTTTTAATTGTGACCTTGTTGAGCGCTCTGTAGTTGGTGGCCAGGTGGAGTCCTCCATCCTTCTTTGCCACAAAGAAGACAGAGGCACCAAAAGGTGACTTTGATGATTGTATGAGTCCTTTTTTGAGTGCTTTGTCAAGGTAAGCTTTTAGGGCCTCATCTTCTTGTGGTGTGAGGCAGTAGATAGGTTGTGCTTTAGGTACACTTCCTTTGAGGTCAATTTTGTGCTATATGCCACAGTCAGGTGGTAATCCTGATAGTGCTTCTTGGAAAACAGAGGGAAATTTGCTCACTAGCTGGTCTCAGATTTGGTCCTCTTCACATCAAGTCTCTGTATTTTTAAAGTGGATAGCCTTGTATTTGCAGGAGCTCCAATTGATTTTTCTAGGGTTGGTTTCCTCTTCTGTTTCCATGATTTTCACAAATACATTGTCCCTCATAAGAGTATCAAGGTGAGTTGGGTAAACATGGTGATGCACTTCTCCTTGTTGTATGGTGAGGGTAGCAGTATCCCAGTCAATGTGAGGTTTGATCTTTCTCATCCAGTCCAGGCAAAGTATAACATCATACTTGGGTATTGGCATGATTGGGCCACTGAGCGTGGTTTGCACGTCTCCAATTTGGGCGCAGAAAGGTTTTGCCTCTTGGGCGACTGGTGTGCTTCTGTTATCTGTCATGATTACTCTCCTGATACTGCTTTGGGTGATAGATAGTTTCATGAGGTCAGCAAATTTCCTGTTGATAAGAGATTGATCTTCTCCAGTGTCAAATAGTGTGGTGCCCTGATATCTGCAAAAACAGAAAGGGTAAGTGAGAAGTTTATTTCCAGTTTGGGCAGCAAACAGTAGAGGGTTGCTGGAGGGTACTTGGATCATGGTGATTGGATCCACGTCTTGGTCCCTGTACAAGTCTTGTAGGTTGGGGGAGGGCAGCTTGCCTAAGCACTCCCCTGAGCTTTTCCCTCCTTGTTGGTATCTTTGGTGCTTTCCTGGTTGACTTGTGCAGTGCAATTCCCAGTTTGAGGATGGGTGTTGTTGGCTTGGTTTTTCTGCTTATTGGGCCAAGAATCCTTCTTGGCTTTAGGACTTTCCTTGCGCTTGTTGGTTGCATGTAGATTGTCAGATTTTTGAGCTGCATGTTTGCCGTGTTTGGCTCCTGGGGACAAGATCCAGAAGGACACTGCAGGAAATCTTTATAATGAAAGATTTGAGGTTCAAAGCTAGCCTTGGGTTAACCTTCAGGGCAAAATTAAGGGCACATACCTTAATTTCCTGGAATAAAAGATGTAAAAGTCCTTTTGGCTAAAAGGACAGGAAAAATCTTGAAGTTTTTTAAAGCCAACACAAATGTGGATAAACTTGTCTTTATTAGGAGAATTAATTCTACTTAAATAGTAGACAAGGGACAGTGATCACTCATTATATAAACAGAGTGGCTGAGGGGGTCAATTTGGGATGAGTTCATACCAGGATCAGACAAGGGAAGGTATGGTATTCCAGAATGGGTGGATATTGACCCAGACCCATTTACGGAAGGCGAGGAATTCCTGAACTTGAAAGCAAAACCATTCAAATCTTTGCATTTTATTATTATTTGAAGGCCATATCAAAATAGCATTAATGGCGTAATTTCCAAAAGATTTTTCCATCCAAGAACACATCTTCAAGGTTCTTGCAGAAGGTCATGTCGAACTGACGTCTAATGTGCGTGGGGAGGCCATTGTAGAAGTCCAAACACAGCCCAGGTTCATCAAAGTTGATGGTGTTGGGCGCACAGTCACATAGATCTTTGTATGCAGTAATGTACTCCTCAATTGTTCCTTTCATCTTGAAGGTTTAGATTTATGTCATATTTACCACATTGGAATCCTTCATGGAGAACTTTTTGAGGAATGCAGCTTTGAATACCTCCCAGTTTTCCTTCTGGCTGGGGTGTTGGGTTAGCCACTTGCTTACAAAATGTGATGTGGTTCCAGTGACGCAAAGGGCAATCTCACTGACCCAGAGTCTTTGGGGGTAGTCCACTTGCTCAAACTTGCTCTGTGTACTATTGATCCAGAGAGAGGCGGTTTCCTGCTGTAGTCCTGCAAAAGCGCTGATTTTGGCTGTACATAGGCGCTGGAATACAATATTAGGTATTTCAGGCTGCTGTGGTCCTGTTGTGGTTGGTGCTGTGGGTAACAGTATGCAGGCCTTGAGAGTGTTGTACTGTTTGATGGGTACAAGGGCATTGTTTAGAAAAAGGCCTGCAGGAACGTCTTGTCCTTCTTTGTAGTCTCTCCAGCTGTTAGGGAGTACCATTGCTTTGGCCCTTTTCTTAGGAGGAATTTTTCCTTTGAGTTATGTAGGTATGAATAAACTACCTGTGCTACCACTTTTGTATATATACTTCTGAGAAGTATAATAAACAAGATAAGGGGAAGATTTAAGAAGAAAATGATACTTTATTGGATATGAATATAGAATAATATATAGTATCATGACAAGCCACATACCATCCAAGTACGTCATGGGAGTCATGGGGCTTATCTGAGTAATGTTCCTCTTAGGTCATGAGGCTTATTCAAGTTGTGTTCTGCTTAGGATCTGGATTAGGTGATCCCCGTAATAGATGGTTGACTGATAATGGTGCCACCAGTTTACTGGCTGGTCAGTGAACCATTTGATAAGCCATTTGGTGATCTACTTGGGGCGTTAATTTCCCAAGAGGGAGTAATTGAAGATGTTGCAACACATGGTACCAGAGGATACAGTAAGGTCACAGATATAGTTAAAATAGAGTAAAAGATTATAATGATGTTGTAACATTTACAGCTACTCCCTCTTATGAAACTGATTCCCTGATAATAAACCTGGTTATTGGGCCCCGCCCCGGAGGGGGAACCGGGGAGGAGAGCCGGGCCAAAAAAAAACCCCCCCCCCAAACCAAAAAGCGAAAGAAAAAAAAAGCGCCCCCCGGAGAAAAAAATTGGGGGGCGGGGGCGGGGAAGAAAAAGGGGGAAGAGAGAGAGAGACGGGCCCGCCACGCGCAAAAAGAAAGGCAAGGGGGGAACAGAATGGAGGAAGGAGAGACAGAAGACAGGAAAGGAAAGAAAGGCCGACCAAAAAAGAAAGAAAAGGCAACCAAAAAAAGAAGAAGAAACCAACCCCAAAGAACGGGCGAAGAGAAAAGCAAGGCAAAAACAAAAACCCAAAAAAGACCAACAAAACCAGGAAAAAACCCGAACAGGGGAGAAGGGAAAAGTGGAAAAAAACGGAAAAAACCAAGGAGGGAACCCCCACAAAGAAGCCCCAACCCAAAGAAACCAAACCGGAAAGAAACAAAACCAACAAAACAAGAAAAGACCGGAAAGCAGACAAAACGGGCAGAGAATCCCAAGAATGGGGGAAGGAGGAAAAGGTGGAAAAAACAGGGAGGCACCGACAACAAAGCCGCAGGCCCACCAAAAGAAAACAAGACAGGAAACGCAACAACCAACCAGACAAAAAAAAAAAAGAAAGGGAAAAGAAGAGAAAAGGAAGACCAAAGGAAACAGAAAACACAAAACAAAAAACAACAACAAACCCCAGCTACCCCACCCCACCAAGAAACGGCAAGGGCAAAGAACCCCGGACACACCCAACACACAACCAACAAGTGACCCCAATACGAAACAAGCAGTTGAAAGGGAGCGGCCGGCAAACTGGAGCACCACCCAACAACAACTTTGGTAAACCAAACGGCAAAACAGGCGGCCCACCCACGGACAGACAAACCCACAGAACACATGACAAAATGGGCAACACACAAAAAGTCCACCCCCAAGCGAGGCTATTCAAAATAAAATCTAAATCACTGATCAAAACAAAATGGTGTGAGTTGACCTTTAGTGTACATATGTTTACTATGTGCATCAGTGACAAAATACACCCAAGCGCGGTGAGTCAAAACTCAATCCAAAACTAAAACACAATAGCAACTCACTATTTAAACAAAATCACTCACGCAAGTTGTGTGCAATGGAGTGTAATCAAGAATGATAACAAGGTATATAAAATAAGGTACAGGATCTGAAACATAAATTTTAAGAAAATTGTGATGGGTGTTTGAATTTGGCAGTAAAATCTGGGAAAATGGGTGGAATTTTTTTGGGTATTCTAAAATGGGTGTTGTAAAACCAAAAACAACTAATTAAGAAATAAAAAATCTATAATTGGGATATTGGGTGGGGAAAACTCTAATTAAATATCCATATCCATATCCATATTAAAGCAAAAATTAAAATTAGGGAGTAACTCAATTGAAATTTATTTAATATTTTATTAAATTCTCAAAATGAAAGGAACACAACAACAGAGTACTAATGCACCTGTTGTGCGCCGCAGTTATGGTTGCCTCCACGGGTCAAAGAATAGAGTTAGTGCAACACAAGTGCCTACTCAGGAAGGAGACAAAGGAGAGTTCAATAGAGATTCTGCACTGACACAGCCTGTTCAAGGAGCACAGGCTGCTAGGGTGCAGAGCATCAACCCTTTGGTCCCCAAGCTGACCCAGAAGCCTGCCAAGGTTACAACTACCAAAACAGTTAGAAACAAGGAGGGAAAACTTACTTTTTATATGTTTGACGCTGTGTACTACAAGGATTTAGTCCTGTCAGCCATGCTGGAGAAAGTTCAGCCTGTACTTGCCACTAGATATGAGCCCTACATCAGTGATGGCAACCAAGAAGACAACAACAAGCCCCTGTTCTATAGAACTATAGAGGGACAGATGGTTCAAAAGAAGATTGAAGCCTTCTACAACAAGGTACCCATGCCTTGCAAGCCTGTCACCAATCAGGATCCCAGTTCATCTGAGCCCACTAATCCTGCCCAAAAGCACATTCCTGATATCAAGTGAATCATCCTACTCAAGCTAATGGGGAAATCTGGTGATTACAAGGCGGCCACGGCTCTTGTTGGGGTGGATCCCAAGTACACCTCCAAGACCTTCAACAAATTCATCAATACTGGCCATTTCCTTGTCAAGGAGAAATCCCTGTGTGTTTCAACCATGCTCACCAAGGAGCACAAATGGGCAATCTGCCAGTGGATAACCCAAGATTGACATCTTGAACTGGCAAATATACAGGCCAAGGTTAAATCTACTTTTGAGGTTGAGGCCTCAATTTCCATTCACTATCATCTGGTCAAGGGAATGAACTTTTCCTGGGAAAATCTTAGGGCATCTCCCTATAATAGAAACAGCCCAACCAATATCAAACCCTGGAAAAAATACACTGAGGTATACACTGCCCTCAAAGCCAAGGGGACAGTCAGATTTTACTATATTGAAAAATCGGCATTTGCCTTGTCAATGCACAATGAGTATGGGTATGTCCCCAAAGGCTCAAATGATGGGGTAGCTTGGCGTGCTGCAGTCCCCGCCACAGCCTACTCGATGGTGGCTCTCCTTGGTCCGAAGGGAATTGAGCTCTACCAAATGATATTGGGATCTCACAACAGCCATACCTTCCTATCATTCCTCCAATTGGTCCAGGAGCACCTGAGGCGCACAAGCCCGGGCTTCACCAATGTGATAGTACTGGAAAATGTTGGTCTCCACAAGGTGACAGATATTCTTGCTGAATTTCCATCAATTGACACCAGTATTTCAGTGGGCCCTCAGCAATTGGCCACAGGAAAGTTTTGCCTTCTCTTCCTCCCCGCCTATTTTCCCTTCCTAAATCCCATCAAGGAAGTTTTTGGATGGCCCAAGCAAGTTGTCAAGCAAGGGACCCCAACTGTGACCAAGGACCTCTTTGATTTACTGCAGTTCAGGATCCACACCCTACTAGCTGAGATTGTGGCCAAATTCTATGGCCACACTGATTTGTTCATCCTTGTGTGCCTTTCTAAACAGCAAATCAATTAAAGGCTTAATGTGTCCAACTATTTTATATTCTCTAATTTACTATTTAGAGATTTGTTAATTATTGTTTTATATTTAGAAACTTCCAAGCCCACAATCACAAATAATTGGACCAGCAATAAAGGTTTGCAATTTATTTATTTATATTAGATATATTATTATGGTATCTGGTGCTATACTAAACCCGTGATACTGGATTACTTGTATAGATTAATATCACTCTTGTCAAATAAATACAAAATGGAATTAAAAAAGTTAAATGTAAATTGTACACAATAGAAGAAAATTTTATTAAAGTAAATATATTTATGGGTATATGATGACATTCACCAGATTTTTTTCAAAAAAGTGATTGCTAAAATAAGAGTTAGAAAAATTAATTATTTTAAAAAGTAAAATTTAAAAGTGAAGGATTATATTAGTGAACAAGGTTTTTATTGGGTGCACCTGTAGTGGGTTTGTTGGTATTTACCCACCCAGCAATAGAGATGGCAAACAACCTCTACTGCCATACTGTAGACAGTGGATACACCCTGGTTGAAATACTCCTGCCTGCTGGTGAAAAGCAGTATGGTCAGGTGGGAGTTCAGGAGCTGCTTTTTGGGAAGAGCTGCAAACCCGTATATCTCAGCCATGACCAAGGCATCCTGGATGACGTAATCAACCAAGTTGTATCCAGGGGGACCTTCTTCCCATCCAGGGAGAGCCTGGCCTTTTCAATCCCTAGGAGGACCCTGTCAAGGTCCTCTACAGACGCGCTCATCCCAAAGTAAAAAAGATACCCAAAGTAAACCACCAGATGAAGCCTTTGTCCAGCAAAGGCTTCTGTGAACTCACAGAATTTATTATACACGGCACTAATCTTCTTCTCATGCTTGGTCTTCAAGAAGCTCAGCTCCATGAATGTCAGGAACCCTGTCTTTTCAGTGCTCCAAGCCAACCCAAGGTCTGCCAGGAGGATTTTTGTCTTCTTTGTGGCTGTTGCGTCTGCAACAGCCAATTTCCCCACTGTGCGCCTGAAGTTCTCAAGGAGGTAAGAGAGTGTGTGCTCCACTGGGAAGCAGAAGCAAGCAGCCACATGGGCCTGGCCCATCTCTGCTATGTTCTTGAATGGGAGTGTTGCCAGGACGTCCCAAACAAGCTCAAGGGAGTTTACATAGTAACTCACTAAGGGCCACTGGGTCCAGGCGGACCAATTGGGCATCCTTGTAGGCATTAACTGCCCACTCAGATGCCCCCTTGCCATGTTTGAGCCCAGCCATTGCCTCTCTGGACATTGGAAAGGTGCCGTTGATTCAATCCTTGAGCTCCTGCAAAACAGGTGAAGACAGAAACAGCTGCTTTGCTACATGAGTAGCATAATTTGCATAAAATGTGGTGGGGACAAAGGGGACCAAGACTTGACAGATTTCACTGTCTATGTTTTATAAAAAAGGTAATAATTTTGTTTTTGATTAATTTTGTTTTTTAGGTTACCTTTGCGTGTTTCCTCCTTTCCTGCAGCCTCTGCCAGTTTTGTCATTCTTGGTGCAAGCAGTTGGGCGGGCAATTCTGTATCCTTTTTTCTTGCGTGCTTTGCAGGTTTGAGGGGGGCATATATATTAGATTTATTGACCCAGACAAACAGCGCAGAAATATTGTGTACCTTGAACTGGAGGCCCTCAACCACGTCTTTTGAATATTTAGTAAGCGCTCAATTGTCTTCTCAGGGGTGTCTGGTATTTTTGGCATAAGTGCCATTTGTGGACACCTTGTCAATTTTGTCCCCTTCAAGGACAGTGGACTTAACTCTTGCTTTGACCTTGCGGTCAATGTCTTTTATCTCTGCAATTGCAAAGTCAAGGTCCTTCAGAAGCTTATTCAGTTCTCTCATTGATTTTTTACTAACCTTTCCATTCTGTTTTTATATCTTTCGCCCCAATAAAATCTGTATTATTTTGATACTATTGCCTCTTTGTTTATTCCTGTTTGTTTTCCCATTTACTACATTATCCCATTTTTTATCCATTGTGTATATATTTTACACTTAACTCAATATGTGTTGTTTGCTTTGTCTCAGCATTGCTTCTATAATCACCATATTATTTTTAGCATTTAAACACAGCCCATTGTGAAAATATTAACAACAATTTGGTGATCAGCTAAATTTGAATTAGAAAATTATAGGTTAACTGTGTTTAGATAAAGTTGTTGCTTATCCAAATTCAAAACCTTAATGATAAACTTTAAGCCAATCAGGAGCCAAGTGATAAAGTGATTGTTGTGACATAAAGGGTTTTTCAATAACTCTTTGATGCATGTGTGCTAATTAATATGATTGGCTGGTTGTTTTGCTATTGAGTGTCATTATTACTGTGATAAGTTGTTGATGGACTAGTGCTAACCCATCAGCTGATTGTGAACTAGTCCACCAATAACTTGTCACAGCATCAATAGCGCTCAATAGAAAAACAGCTAGCTAATCATAATAATTAGCACACATGCATCAAAGAATTATTGAATGACCCTTTATGTCACAACAATCACTTTATCACTTGGCTCCTGATTGGCTTAAAGTTTATCATTAAAGTTTTGAATTTGGATCAGTAACAACTTTATCTAAACACAATTAACCTATAATTTTCTAATTAAAATTTAGCTGATCACCAAATTGTTGTTAATATTTTCACAAGGGGCTGTGTTTAAGTGCTAAAAACAACTGTGTTCTTGATCTAGATACACGGTATAGTAAATATATGATTTTATAGAAATAAACTGAACATAAAGAACAAAGCCAACTATACACAAAGAGAAAATAAACAATTTAAATTCATAATAAGGATAATATAAATAAAAAATGTTTGGTGACAGGGAGTTTATTTTGGGGGGCAGGGAAGAGAGATTCCTAGTACTGTAAATTCGGAACCTAAACGTAAAAATGCAGGATTGTCAAATCCTTGGTCCAAATTTCAAATCACTTTTGCGGGCAACTCAGCTGAGTGAAAAATAAAATATTTAATAAAATCAAACATTTAATTTGACTTTTTTGATTTATTTAAAATGTCAAATTTTGAATCTCTTGAGCAGATAACTCAACTAACAAAAGACAAAACCCAGCAAACAAATGCGGGTTACATGGATCAAAAATGCGGGATTCTAATGTACAATTTGATATTTCCTGTATTTCAAACAAATCATAGACATCATGGAAAACTTAAAAAATCTGAAATCGCGGGATTTTCAAATCCAAGAACCAAGTTTCAAATCATAATTGCAAGGAATTTGAAATAAATATAATTTATGGGTGTCTCAAAAAGGATGCTAAAGGATCTAGAGTGGATTTGTGCTAATTCTTTTAGGAATCATAGACATTCTCAAAAATCACCCTATTTCATTTTAGGACAGCTAAGATTTAGATGCTTGATTACAGTAGATTTTAAAAAATGCTAATAATAAAATAGAATTATATATTACAATCTATTTTTACCATGTTGCCTTTTCCTTGGTGTGTTGATAGTTCATTTGATGTTGACAAGGTGTTTGAATTTAATTGGATGGTTTTACCTCCAGTTGCCTTGGTGATAGGAAATCAAGTTGCCTCTCCGAGACCAACTGTGGTTGTAGAGGCAACTTGATTTCCTATCACCAAGGCAACTGGAGGTAAAACCATCCAATTAAATGCAAACACCTTATCAACAGCAAATGAACTATCAACACACCAAGGAAAAGGCAACATGGTAAAAACAGATTTTAATATAAAATTCTATTTTATTATTAGTATTTTCTGAAATCTACTGTAATCAAGTATCCTTAATAGCAGTACATGAATACATAGTGTAGTAAACTGATGGTTTATCTTTGCCCCCCTCCTTCTTCCTTAAAACAAAGTTTTGTTGGCCCCTTGGCTACGCTAGGGGCCAAAAAACTTTTAAAAAATTTCTGCGTCATCAGGAGAGTAGCTCATAAATCACTATATGGGTTTATGGTTGCTATATTAGTGATTTAGAGTGCAGAATATTGCATCATTTCAAGTTTAGACAATTTTACATTTCACTTAATTTCATGTCTAAACATGGTTGTTGAGATTGTATTTTCCATTTGATTTTATCCAGAGTGGAGCTTCTTGATTTGGGTTTATTTGTCCTAGTTTCTTACTTTACATTCAATTTGGATTCCAGTTCCTGCAATTAATATCTGAGTTTACTAGTGGCATTCAAAAGTGACTTGAAATTTGGCTCATGGATTTGACAATCCCGCAATTTCAAAAAACATAGTAAACTTAATGAAAATGGTTGATGAATTTGAACACTTCAAATCTGATTCCAGTTAATTAATTTTGTCCATAGGAAATATGCAGCTCAACTTTAACTTTGCAAAGTGTCTATGAGTTCCCGCATTTTTAAAAATTCAAATAAAAATACAAAGAATTCAATTTAACTAAAAAAAGGCTATCCCACAAAAGTGATTCAAAATTTGGACCAAGTATTTGAAAATCCCACATTTTTACATTTAGGTTCTGAATTTACAGTAGACAGAATAGTGCGGGAAGGAAGGCGTAGAGCAGGTGCTTGCTCGGGGGGTCTGTGATTGGGTGGGTAGTGTTGGCAGGTGGGGGGTAGTGGTGACGGGGGTAGGGGTAGGAGGATTGTGTGTGATGGCCACCATATAACACCCATTATATTCCTTGTCTGTCATTGGCTGGATGGGCTGATAGGTGGCTGTTGCACAGGGTGGGAGGCACTTGTCTTTCTGTGATTGGTTGCCCATATTCACATGGAAGACAATTTGGGTAAACAAGTCAGCCATCATTTGGCAACCAAAGATATAATTGTGGTCAAGGACCCCAAGATAAAGGTTGATGAAAGCCTGAGAGTGGCGCTCCTGTACTGTGTCTTCAATGTTGAAGAACACAACATCTGCCAGATAAAAGTCAGCGTGGCTGGCAGGGTATACTGAGGCCTGGTGTTTGCGTCCTTGGATAGCCTTGAGGGCAGTGGAGCTACCCTCCAGCTGGTGGCTCAAGAAAACCTGGCGAAGGGAATTTGAGCTATCCCAGGAGTCAAGCAATTCACCAATGATTTGGCTGTACTTGTAGTCATTAGTGAAATCTGGGTTTGTCCAATAGTAGACAAAACCCTTGGCTGAAATATCCATAAATGCACCAATAAACAGTCCTCCTTCTTGATCTTCTTCCTTCTATTCTTGGCAGCAGCTTTTCCTTGCTCACCAAAATTGTCAAACACAATTGATAACTTGTAGTACAAGATGAACATTACTTATCTGACAAACTTGTCAGGAATTGGACCAGGGTGGATTCAATTGCCTGATCATAAAGGGAATCCTCAGCGCCATCCTATTGGTCACTGGCAATATTGGTAAAAACCTGGACTGAAGCCACCTTCCCATACATCCAGAGCTGCACCATGCACTCAGACACCCAAATGCCATGGTGTGCAAGCTGCTTCCAGACCTGGGTCAAGGGAAGCTTGGGGTCCCACTGCAAGAGATCAAGCATAATCAGGTATTCCTCGTTGATTTGGGACTCAGAGGTGGGCTTCTTGGCCGTCCTGACCAGGTTTCCCCTGTTCATTAGATTGTTGAACTCCTGCATTATGATGGCTTGGGTAAATTGCAATTGGCTATCAATCTGTTCCCAGGACAGACCCTGCAGGCTCAGTGCCACCATTTTCCTGAAGAATTTGGGCAGTAATTATTCTGTGTTTGGGGTGCTGGGCTGGGTGAGCTAAATCCTGATTGGCTGTAGGGGGCAGGTTGGCTTGTGATGGGAAGTTGTTTCAAATCAAGGTTGCCATCCTGATTGGTTGTTTGATAGGCAGCTTGTGTGGGGGTGGGTACAAGAGCGGGGGCAGAGCTAGACACTAAGTGACTTTTGAACAAGTCAAAGCCATAGGGGTCGGTGGTCAGGTACATGTAAGCTTCCTTGTTACCTGCCTCAAAGGCTTGGATGTAAACAGGTGCCTTCACGTCCTGAGCCTTGCCTCCATTGAAGCTGGCTTGGCTGCTGGCGCTGTTGAAAATGTTGTTGTTGTTGTTGAAAACCATTGTAAAAACCCTAGGATAAAATCACTAAAATCAGTAGTTTAAAATTTTAGGATTTTTTTTTGTAATCACCATTCCATATTTTGAAGGTTCTCAAAACTATTATACACAAATAAGGATCCATGAAAATGAATAAAATGCCTCTGTTCCTAAATTGGATAGTTATTGATTGGCTGTTAAACTGCTATTTTCTATATTAGGCTGCTCATACTACACATCTTGTGGGAGTTCATTTTGTTTTGTGCTTGTGGAATCTCACTTCCATATTGCTCAAATTTTGTTTTATTTTAGTCCTTCTGTTGATGCCTCATATGAATCCTGATTGGATTATAATACACTCTGGAGCAGCATCCATTCATCTCACTTGCTGTGTCAGTTCATTTTATTTGTGGTTTAAACAACACTACTTGATATTTGCTATAATTTTGTATAATGGGCTGGTGAAATTTTGTTTTTGTTTAACAGTTCATTTATTAACCAAAAATATTTAAATTATTTGAATCCTGAATCTTGCCCGGCTTGGATTTTGTTCAAATCTGAAATCATTTTGTTTAAATCTGAGGTATTTTTGGTTGTTGCCATAGCTTTCAAAAACTACTGTAGCAATGCCTTCTAGGACATTCTAACATACCTCTAATTTGGCTCATTATTAATCTAGGTTTGGCGCTTGTTGCACATCAACCAATAGAATATTTTTATCTTCACCCAGCATGGTGGCCCTTGCTGGCATGGGATAGTTTAGTCACTTCAGGATCACTCCCTACTATCCTGAACATACTTTCAGCTCAACGCTTAATAATATAATTAATATGAGAATTCAAGATTATAAGGAATTGAACTGCGCCTTGATGGTTGATTTAAAAGTAAGACAGCAGTTTGGTGCCTCCAATATTTGCCAGGCTGTGCCTGCAATAATTTTTAGTTGGCCTAGCGGCAGTTGACCTAAAATTAGTTCAGTGCCTTGGTACCTAATTTGGTTGCTGAATTCCTAATCTGTGATCTCCATCATAATTGGCATCATTGCTTGGTCAAAATTTCCAACAGGTATGTAATTATTCTTACACTGCATAACTCAAGGACTAACTTTCTTGTATATCCATTATTGAATCTACCCATTATAAAACCTGGTATATTTTAAACAAGTATAGACTTGCGACCAGAAAATATGTTTTATATCAAACTTCCGTGATCTGTGTCATTAGAACCCTGGGATAAACTAGGTTTAGCATCTGGAACGGCGTTACAGATGTAGCAGAAAGTTGGATCCAAGTAGGGCTGCGTCAGATTTTGGACAGGTGGCTTCTTTTCTAAAAAGGAGCCACCCGTCCAAAATCTGAAAAGACAATTTTGAGGAAATCTTCTTAAAGAAGATTCCCTCAAAATTGTTTCATTTAAGAGCAAAATCTGGAGGTTGAACTTTCTGATTTTTTTTAAATAAAAAATTATACTTTTTTATATTTCTTCTTTTAAAAATTTAAAATCATAAATTTGAAATTTTATTTGATTTTAAAAAACTATTTTATTTTTATCATTTATCTTTTTGGCCCATCCAGAAAAAAGAAGGCCTCAGATGGCCTTCTTTTTTTATGAATTTTCGGATTCCCCCAACATAGGGGAATCCAAAAGACATAGACGGGGAAGAGTGAACGGGGTGATTACGGCATTTGCTGTAATTGTCCCTTTTTGGGGCTGACGCAGCCCTAGATCCAAGTGGTTAAGGTATAAGGTAAGATGTTGTCTATTCAAGGAAACCTTAAAACTATTGGTATCTTATTTAGATTTTTAAATATAAATGGGTTAGCGTGTTATAGCATATTCTTGATAGATTTACAATCACTCAATTGAATCAGATGGCCATTACCACACAAGATTCAGAAACTTGAATAAAACTATAGAAATTAGGTTGAAGCATCTTAGTGGCTGGGAATCAGGGTCAGAATTACCATGGTGGTGGGGCAGACAGATATAAAAACCTTGGTATGCATATTTTATCAGGGGCATTTGAAACCAAAAGGCTCCTGAGTTTAAATTTATAACCCAAAGGAACATGTTTATCCCGTATGCATTAAGTTTCTTGGACCATGTTTGGGATGTGGGATTTGATATCTCTACTTACCAAACCTGGCCATCGCCGGAATAGATATCAAGGATACATGCAGTAGAATTTATGGCCAAGCTAGAGTTTGAGGTTGGAGAGGGATAGATCGATCTTGGGTGGATCGGGCGAGGGCGTTTAAATTATATATATGGTTCCAATAGGGAATTGGCGATTCGACCCTTACCCCAGACAGAAGCCGTATATTTTCTGCTTGGCAGAGTGGGTTGAGGTTCAGGCCGAAGATTGGGTAGGTGGCGGTTAAGTAGGGTTACGATTCTGAGCAAGTTCCGATTCGAGGGGAGGTTGGGCTTTATTGGAAATGTTGCCTTTTAAGGGCAGAAGAAGTTCTGGTGCCATAATATTGAATGTTTACGCATGGGTAGATAGATTAGGGATAGGTTTAGGGTTTCCCTGTCTCTGACAGGTTAATGTGGCTGATGGATATCGTATATCGGGTTAGTTGAAGATGTTGTCTAATGTATTAAGGCTTCAGGTTATATTGTGCTGGGCGCAATGTATGTATATCTTCTTTTATAAAATGCTAAGTGCTGAATTCCGAATGTACCAATCAAGAACAGAAGAAATATGTGTATCTAGTCAAATTAACCATATCAGCTAAAGAGAGACATTTAGTTAAATATATTGAAAGTATATGCGTGTTAATTAAAAATAATTAGGGTATGGCAGGGGAAATGCGTTTATTTCAATTCGGTAAGCGTAGTTTATTCAAAATAGAGGGCAATTATGATAAAGTTCAAGTCAATCAGCATTAATTTGGCGAGCTAAATTGAGGTAGATTGTGCTGGATTTTAATCAATTAATTTCTGCCGAGAAATAGTTTAAGGGACCAATCAAGTATGGAACATTTTGGTTAATTTAGGAAACCCAAATAAAGATTGGCATTTAGCTAGGTTACATTTAAAAGTAGTTTCATGGTAATTAAGCAGTAATTAGCGGTATGGTTGGGAATATGCATTCATTTCAATTTAGAAAAATGAATTTGGGTTTAAAATTATGGTCAATAATTACAGATGAGAAGAATTTCGTTTATAAGGTGTAAGGTTTACTTGATTTGGGAATTGATTATTTTCAGTTGCAAAATGATAGCTGAAGCGAGACTTCGGCAGTAGCATAATATTTACATTTGGTATTTTATTAAGAAGAGAGTATAAATGGATTATTTTGATTCTCATGGGCAAATTGTCATTGATGTTTGGAAGATGGATGGTCAGGGGGATTAACATTGGGGAGGGCTAAATGTAGCTTGGATATGGGGGTTTTGTTATTAGTTTGGAATTGAGGGGGTGTTGTTGTTAATTAAGTTTGGGGGAAGCAATTAATTGGGTTAGTGGGCTGTAGTTATGGTTGAGTTGGGAAATGGTGATGAAATTGAATAAATAAAATGAAGTAAAGGGGCGAGGGAGTGGTTAAATTGGTGTTGGTGGTAGGCTTGGTTGGCAATGGTGAATGCAATGCAGTTGTGGAATCTTGGGTGTCGGGTGATGGACAACACCCTGTATGTGGCAGGGATGACTGGTGGGACAGGCGCGCAGATGCTGGCGATGGACTTGTATGGTCAAACCAACTACAGCTTAGTTGCAGAGTGGAAGAGGTCCAACAGCTCACCCCTGCTGATCCATCAGACCATCAAGGATCCCAACATCAACTCCCGCCAATCCGCGCTCGTTGTGCTGCAGTCACAGAGCGTAACGACACCGTCATCACAGGGCGTGGCTCGACCTGGTACCGATATCCTCGGCTCGGACGAGTACAACGTCACCTTATCTGAGTACATCCGATGGATACCCCCGTTTCAACCCAACAACACAATTGTGGGGCTTCTTGCTGAATCCCATGCCCTCCTACGATTCGATTTGACAACCCACCGATACACGAAGCACCAGCTGCCTGCTACCCCGAGAGTTGATCTAAACACAGCAATCCAATACAACAACACAATTATTGTCATAAATCCCACCTCCATCCTGACTTTGGATATCGCCCTATGGCAGTGGAACACTTCAAGCGTAGCTGGCGAAGGACCCTCCCAGCTAATTACACCTTCGGTCACAGTCATGGAAGACAATCTATATGTAATGGACAAGAATGCCATATTTGCCTTGGACTTGATCGCTCTGGCATGGAAGGCTATTCCCTCGCCCGCTACGGCAGGCTGCCTTACCCAGGCAGGAGATCGCGCCCTGATCCTCGTCAACGACAATGCCACGTACATTGCCGATTCAAACAAGAGCTTTCTGTGGCGCAGCATTCCTTCTCCCTTCCAGCCCAGCATTTCAGCCCGCCGCCCCAACATCCCAAGCCCATTTCTGTTTATCGGCACGACCATCTCCACTCTCGTCATTGTCGGCTTCGTTATTTACGTCATGTGTATCCGCCCCAGCCAGCATTGGATTGAGCTCGGCTTCCACCAGAAGGGCACCGTCAAACCAGCCCCTTGGGCCGGCCCCAGCCCACTTCTCAACTCTGACCATCTCCGCCCCGAACCCGCTCGGTTGCACAACGCCCGCCTCAAGTCCTCCCCCTCCTCCCTTGCCCTCCTTCCATAATCTTAACCACCCCATATAAAATAGCAAACATCCCACCCTTTCAAAAATATCTCCGATGTGATCCTCCGTCAACTCACAATAATTGAACCTGTTTCTCTGATCTCATAAAAACCTGTTCTTTGAAGCTGACCGATGAGTACTAAAAGAGTTTTGGCGGACCATTCCGGAGCAGAATCCAACTTTAGCACCCAAAGACGCTAAAACCATACACAAAAACAGAAACCTGGATCCTTCATATCTGGGGGATCCACTTTTTCCTACAACATCCTAGAAGGGGGCATGCTTCTATCCATCCAGAAACAGCCCACCCTCTCGCCATGCAGTAATTATCCAGAGTTTGCTCCCAAGGGCGCATAATTAATAAATACTAGGTAGTTGTCCCGTCCCAGGACAGATATAACATTGTATATAATAAATCAATCGAATGGATCCCATTGTAACTTTAGGCTGGGATTACTTATCATCAGTTTAATCAAAATTCTTATTTAAAACTGGCTCTCTTTTAAGTTGATTAAACTTTTGACTATTTGATTTAAAATTGTATGTCCAAGTAAAAAATATTAATATTTATAAAAATGGGTCTGTCCGTCTAACTGGATGTAATGTCACCTCAAGTGGGCTCAAGCCATAAGGGATCTGACTGAACTGATGTTACTTTAAATTTCATTCTAAAAGTTGATTGTTAAGCCAAAAGCTCAATTTGGCTACCCTTACAGTAGTTTTAAAACCTATGGCGACAAGTGAAAATAGTTCAGATTTAAATGGAATGAACTCAGATTTAAACAAAAATAGTTAATCTGTAAATGAAATTGAAATTAACCCAAATCTATTGTAAATTAATATAAATTCATTGAGTTCTATTTTTATTTAAATCTGAGTTCATTTCGTTTAAATCTGAACTATTTTTGCTTGTTGCCATAGGTTTTAAAACTACTGTACATCCAATCCCTTACATGCATCTTTGAAAGCATGAAAGTTTAATTTTAGTGAGCATGGTCTATATATGTTGAACTGAGAATATGGACCACTCAACCCCAAATAATTTTCTATTTAGCTGCTTGATTTTTAAAACAGTAGCTAGCCTCATACAGCCATATCAACGAGGTTTATCCATATAGATCACCCAACTCTAGAATGAGAGGATTGAAATTATAAAGGAAGCAGCAATTGTTTAAGATCCTTTTATATTATTGATATTTAAACTCTGCTGATGATTAAATTGACTGATGAAAAGGAAGCTTGATCAGTAAAAAATATATTTAAATTGAAAGCTACACAAGTTTTAGTTCCAGCACTGGACAGTTGGCTTGGAAACTTTGAATATATCTGTTCCAAAGTGAAGTGATCAGATACTCCACTTTGATGCATCAGCCCACCCAAGCGGCTGAGTATTATTTCAGAGTAACCTTGCTTGCTACCACATCATCTAAACAATGATATTTGTGGCTTGACAACCTTTAACAATGCAGTGGTCCTTAAACCTGTTGGGATAAGCATATGTTATTTCATTTAGGATGCATAAATTTAGTCCACAACAAATTTCACCCCTTTAGATACAAAGAGGAGCTAATTCCACAGAAAATGTACGCTATTTGGCAAAAATGTCCAATTACACAACAACCTATGCAAACTGGGAACAAATGTTGGGATACAGCATCTAAAAAGACACCATCTTGAAACCTTATCTCAAATTTCTGGCTAAACCGTGCTGTATAACTTGAAATAAAAATAAAAGCCCACAAGCATTTCAAAAAATATATATAACATATGACTAGACTCAAACTCATCCAAGGATTCCAAATCTGCAATAATAATGTTGGGTCATCAGTAGTGTAAAGTTACTCCCTCCTTTAGCCCTGGATAGGACTATCTTTCCTCAGCGCATAAAGAAAACCACTCAAAATTCTGATAAACCTCTTAATTCTTTTGATGATTTAGCCCACAATGTAGATGAAAGATTTGTGCTAGCATACCCCAAAGACTCCCCTGCTTTTGTTTCTTCACCCTGGGAAGAAACACTAGCCAATTAAGACTATTTGCTGGCTTGGTACTGACTGTTGTTAAAGTCTATCAGGGCTGGCCAATAAGAACAAGCCATATTGACAACCCTGAACTTAAATAAAATTCAAAAGCCCCAAACCAACTCTAGTCAATCAGATTATAAAGTGGAAATTAGTGTTAAACTCTCTAGTCCCTCTGGTTCTGCCCTGCAAAAAATTTCTCCACCAACCAATTAGATGGTCAGGTTATTTCAGGTGATCTGCCAAATTCTATTCAAATCCCTTAAGTCAAGCAAGGGGACTTTTTGTCTCCTGCTTGCTCATTCTTATCAACTAAAATTTTATCTTTTACAGATACAAATGTTTGGAATTTGGGCCCTCTCTGTTGGTTGCTTGTTCCTTTATAGTTGTTAGTAGAAGTTTTGGGCTTCTCTTACCTTATACATTGCTTCCTGGCCTCCAGCGTCTCTTCCAAAGCTCCTAGAGTTAATTTTAGTAATAGTGTTAAGGCTTACCTCTTTTTCTTTCAAAACTTGTGTTTGAACTTAAACAGTAGAAATAAAAGGGAATATCTTTAAAGAGTGTAAAGTAATTTTAAACCAGGAGCAAAGCAAAAACTGAACTGTTTAAAACTTAAAGTAAAGATATATAAGGCTTTCAATACTAATTTTTAAATCAGGGCTTGAAGTTTTTTTTACCCTAAAGTCTCAAAAGATACCCCTGGTTTTCCTGGCAATAATTGTTTGGCTTCACCTGTCCACCAAAAAAGTCCACAATTTTACTGGTACCCACAAAAATGTTGGTCCCCTTGTTTAAATTTGTGGTCTTTATCCTGGCTCCTTTATTGGTGATGATTTGATTCACCTCCCCAGATATATGAGGATAATTATCTTCTTTGGACCACTATGCAGGAGGCAATCCCACTCATCCCCTGCACCTGCTCAAGGATCTCCCTGGCTATTCCCAAGACCTGTTCGCTACCGGCAAAAATCTTGTCAAAAGCCTAACTTGTGATGACCTCAAGTTGTCTCCCCCCAATTCTGACCTTGCAGCCCTCTTGGGAGCAGACATCCTTGTGGTTTCTCCTCCCTTGGGGGTTGAGTTCTCTGTCCCCAAGGCAAATTTATCCCCCTAGGAGCTCACCCACAGATGTACCCCTTGGTTTCTTGATGGGATGGTTCTGATGAGTTTAGACTCCTACTTTCCTCAGTTGTCTCCCACATCCCCTCTCTGGACGCCCGTACAAGCAACCATATCAGCTCTACACTAAATGGTGCCCTGGTGGGGCTTTCTTCTGGGATGGGAGCCATACTTAGTTAGTTTAGCTCCCCTCTCTCAAAACTTTCTCTTGGATGTCTATTGGTGTACCAGGTGGGAACCCCTCTTGGAGATTTCCCATTATAAACATGGGTTATTTGTGTCAGGATTGACAATTTTTTACCCTTGAAACCCAGGCACAAGCTCAGGATTTGAACCCTGACCCTGAATCCCCGCAGGACCGTCAGCCCTATGGACCAAGGAGCCGCCTGCCTGCATTTTTCTGAGGTCAAGCCCCTGCAAGCTGAAGCCAAGAATGATGGTCCAAATGGTAAAGCAAGCCAAACCAAATGAATCAGTGCACCTAATGGAGGATCAATCAAGGTGCCTAATGGAGGAAACAAAATTTCAACTATTAGCTTCATGAGCTTGAAGTCTACACTGGTAGCCAATCAAGAGCCATCCCCAGAAGGAGGCACAGGCCTGCAGCCTGACCCCATAACCACAACTCTATAGCAAGATAATCAAATAGCTAATTTGAGATCTCTGACCAATAAAAGAACTCCTGGCCTAGGTGCCATTTTGCTGCCTTTGAACCAGAGCACCCAGAAACCCTGGGCCTGCCTTTCCCAATGCCTTGTTGAACCTTCCATGGAAAATATTAAGATTGGAAGTGGGGTGCTATATAGACCAAAGGACTCCGTGCTCCAAATGTATTGCCATTTTTAAATAAAGGACATATTATTTTGGTTTACACAGCTGCTACCTTATCTTTCCTTTGCTGTCTATCAAATTAGTACAAGATCATCTGGCTCTTATGTTCCTCCTCCTGCAGATTTCTGTCTTCCAGGTGTTCCCTTCTGGCCCTGTCTACTTCACAGAGTACCCCCTGAAACCTGATTATAAGGATTACACCCCAGAAAAGATCCTTGAACTAGATTGTTTGGCCTGCATACAATCCACAGTAAGATGCAACTGTCAAGGCCCTTGGATATTCTCAACACCCAAGTTGTTTAGAGGCAAATTCAACTGCCTGCCTGCCTGCAAGCTCTGTATGGAACTGTCTGTGACCCCCAAGCCAATGCCCACCTCCTCACCCAACCTCCCAACTGATCATACTGGAAAGATGTTTGGGATTGTGTACATCACTCTCACAGGGGTAATTAACACTATAATCCCGGCTGCCAGCCCTTGGTCCTGGGTGGGGAAGCCCTTCTCTACCTTTTTAAGTTAGCTTTTCTCTTGTGGTGGGCTCTACCTGCAAAAAACCTGGCCCAAGTGATCCCTGAAACTGACAGGCTGGCCTCCCAAGACTAGATCCCTGACAATTTGGGGTCTTCATAAGTGCATTGTAGATGTTTAAAGTATAGCCTTGACAGGGCATCTGCATTAAGCATTTTCTTGCCTGGATTGTACTCAATTTGCATAGGGTACTTTTGTATGAGGCTCATCCATTCAGCTTATTTTCTAGATAGATGTTGTTGAATTTTAAAGAACACCAATGACTTGTGGTTGGTTAGCACTTTGAATATCTGTGCACCTTCCAGATAACATTGACACTTCATTAGACAGTGGACAATAGCTATCAGTTCTTTTTTATGTATTGAATATCTTTACTCACCATCAGACAGCTTTCTTTATTCATATGCTACAGAGAGGAAGATCCTTTTCTGAAGCTTCAATTCAGAGTACTCCTCCTATTGCGTAATCTGAGGTGTCAGTCTCTAATTTGTACACTCCTTCACAATTTGGATACTGCAAGATATGAGGAGTGACCATTTGTTATTTTAAATTTTTAAAGCGTTGATCACTCAACAGTTTCCATACAAACCTGGTTGTCTTGCATTTAATCACAGATAAGGGGACAGCCAAGGCGCCCCAATCAGGAATGAATCTTCTGACATAGGCTACCATGCCTAGGAATGTACAAAGCTCACTCTTATTTTGCAGTGCTAGCATGTTGGTTATGGCTTGTATCTTTTCTGAGTCTGGTTTTACTCCGTCCTTGCTGATAATATGTCCTAAAAATGGTGGTTCCAATGAGAAAAAGTCACATTCTAGGGCTTGGCTATAAGTTTGTTATCTTTGAGGGTGCAGAGGACCAGGCAACGTCTTTCCAGTGGTGCTCCTTAGTTGGGCTGTATATGATTATATTTTCAAGGTAAACAATAGTCCTTTTTTCAATGTGCTCTTTAAAAACTTCATTCATAAAGAGCACAAAGGTACTTGGGGCATTTTTCATGCCAAATTTTAGAACAACACATTCAAACAAGCCATACTTAGTTCTGAATTATGTTTTAGGTATGTCCTCTAGATTAAAGTAAATTTGGTGATAACCTGCTGTCAATTCAATTTTTTGAAGAACTATGACCCCCCTAGAGCTTCAAAGAGCTTTTTAGTCAGGGGCAGGGGATACCTGTTCTTAATTGTGGCCTTGTCTAGCGCTTGTAGTCTGTGATCAGGCAGAGTTCTCAATCTTTCTTTGCTACAAAAAAGACAGCCACACCAAAAGGAGATTTAGAGGGTTGTATGAGTACTTTTTCATGGGCTTTGTCTAGATAGTCTTTTAGTGTGTCATCCTCCTGTGGTTTTAGGCGGTAGATAGGTTGTGCTTTTGGTACACTCTATTTTAGGTAAATTTCATGCTGGATGCCCTGGTTGGGTGGTAATCCTGGTAACTTTTCTTTTGATAAACAGAAGGGAATTCTAGGACTAGCTTTTGTTGGATTGGGTCTCGTTTGTGTGAGGTCCCTGTATTTTTAAAGTGGATAATCTAATACATGCAGGTGTTCCAATCAATCTTTCTAGGGTCTTTTTTTTCCTTCTGTTTCTTTAATTTTCATAAATACATGGTCTCCCACATAAGTGTGTCAAGTTGGGTTGGATACACGTGGTGGTACATCTCACCTTATTGTATGGTGAGGGTAGTGCTATCCCAGTTGATATGAGGTTTGGTCTTCTACATACAGTCTAGACCAATTATAACTTTGTAATTGGGGGTTTTTATGATTGGATCACTAAGGGTAGTCTGCACATCTCCTATTTGAGCACAGAAGGGGTTTGCTTCTCTGGTGACTGGTGTGCTCCTGTTATCTGAAATGATACCTCTCTTGAAATTACTTTAAACCTTGGGTAGCCTCATGAGGTTGGAAAATCTTTTTCAACAAGGAATTAGTCTGCACCAGTGTCAAATAGTGCTGTTCCCTGATATATATAAAAGCAGAAAGGATAAGTGAGGAGTTTATTTCCAGTTTGGACAGAAAACATTATAGGATCACTGGAGGGTACTTGAATATGGTAATTGATCCCTGTCTTGGTCCCTGTACAAGTCTTGTAAGGTGGGGGAGGACAGCTTGCCTAAGCACTCCCCTGAGCTTTTCCCTCCTTGGTGTTGTTATCAGTGCTTATTTTATTTGCTTGAGCAGTACAATTTCTGCCTCAATGATGGGGGTTATTGGCTTAGTTGTTCTACTTATTAGGTTGAGGTTCCTTCTTTGTTGTGGGGCTTTTCTTTTGTTTTTTTGGATACATGCAGGTAGTCAGATTTTTATGCAGCTTGCTTTCCTTCCAAAAACACATCTTGGAGGTTCTTACAGTGGCCAATGTCAAATTGGCATATGATGTGTGTGGGGAGGCCATTGTAAAAGTCCAGTTGTAGTTCATCCTTATCAAAGTTGATGCTGTCAGGGGCTCAATCACATATGTCTTTAGAGGCTTTATTGTACTCCTTGATATTTACTGTCATTTTTAAGATTCTGAGTTCTGTCATGATCACAACATCAGAGTTCTTTATGGAAAATTTCTCCAGGAAGGCATTCTTACACATGTCCCAGTCCTTGTTGTGACCTGGTGTTGATTAAATCATTTTTCTACAGAGCGTGAGGTGGCTCTAGTGTTATGTAAAGCAATTTCACTTGCCCAGAGTTTGTGGGTTAGCCTACTTGTGTAAAATTGTTTTGGGGTGCTTTGAATCCAGAGGTTGGCATTTTATTGGTGTAGTCCTGAGAATTTTCTGATTTCTGCTAAGTGTAGGCATTAGAATACAAGGTTGGGTATTTTGGTTGTGTTAGGAACTGGAGGTAGATTCAGGACTCCTTTAGTAATGAGAAAGATGTATTGTTTGGGAGGTAAAAGGATAGTGTTAAAGACAGTGAATCATGTAGGGACATCTTGACCTTCTTCATGTTGTTTCCAGCCAGTAGGGAGTGTCATATGCTGAGTTTTTTCTTTGGAGTAATTTTTCCTTTAAGTTGTGTAGGTGTGGATAACCTACCTGTGCTACCACTGTTGAGTATATACTTCTGAGAAATATAATAAATGAGATAAAAGTAAAAATTAGGAAGAGAATGATACTTTATTAGATTTGAGTTTAGGAAATTATATAGTATAATTGGAGCCACATGATGTACATGTACATCATTGCAGTCATGGGGCTTGTCCAAGTAGTGTTCTTTTTAGGGCTCAAAATGTTTGATCCAGGTAATAGATAGGCAAATAATAAGAGTGCCACCAACTTAATGATTAGTCAGGGAATCATTTGAGGAGCTACTTGTGGAATTAATTTCCCAAGAGGGAGTAATTGAAGATATTGCAACAGATCTAAAGGTGTTACAAAAGTAACAGCTTCAAAGCTCTGGGTGGAATTTGAACCCGTACCCAGACACCAGGTGGGGCAAGTGGGTGGCAGGGATTTGCCTGCACCTGGATTTGCTTCAAAAAGCAAAAATCCAGGTGTGGGAACCGTTCCTTTCCTGGCAACAGCTGTGGGGCCTGTTCTGGGCCCCAAAAGCTACACCCAAGCTGTGGTGGGTTTGATGGGCCTAGGCAGGCTAATTTTAGCTGCCTAGGACTCCCAGTCTAATCACACCCTCCATTTAGTAATTTGGGGTTCTCAATTGTGAGCCCCTTTTTTAATCAAAATGTTCAAGATCAAGAATGCATGTTGTCGCGCTTTTTGCTTTACAGCGCCACAATTATTTGAGATTATAGGGCACAAGACATTTGCCAGAATACAGTCATATGTGAGGATATGAGTAGTACTGTATCAGAAGAGCCGGGATTGAACAGAACCATGATTATTGCCCAGCAATGACTTCTGATCACGCAAAAGCACTTAAGGATTAGGATAAAGGTCAACCAGATTAAGGATAAAATAAAGATGGTTAAAAGATGAGTTTATTGTAAATGATTAATTCTTCTTATACCTTCTACAAGGGCAATCTCTGGGCTGCTAGCAATGTCTTCTAGGACATCCTAACACGCCCCAAATTTGGGTAATTATTAATCTAGGTTTTGCGCTTATTGCACGTCAACCAATAGAATATTTTAATCTTCACCAAGCACAGGTGATACTTGCTGGCATGGAATAATTTAGTACTTCAGGATCACTTCCTACTTCTCTGGCATAATGCAAGCTTAATGCTTATTAATGTGATAAATATGGTAATTTGAGATTATGGGGAATCAAACCCAGCGCCTTGGCGCTTGATGTAAAAGTAAAGCAGCGCCTTGGCGCCTGCAATATTTAACAGGCGGTGCTTGCAATAATTTTCTGTTGGCGCTTGACGTAAAATTAGTTTGGCGCTTTGACACCTAATCCATTTGCTAGGTGGCGCTTGTGTATTTTTAAAGTGCTGTGGAGGCAAATCATGTCTTATTCAATTGCCGCGGCGGCACTTATCATTGGCTAGTTTAAGTCTCATGTCAGCAGACTAATGCTGATCCAATATGCATATAGTTTATACTACCAATTTATGTAGTTTGTTAGCTGCAATTCATATCCGCAAACTCTGCCATAATTAGTATCATTGTATTTTGCACTACTAATTTATGGGTTTGGTTGGAATAGTTCCAACTCATGGGCTCTGTCATAATTGGCATCATTGCTTGGTCAAAATTCCCAACACTTGTCAGCCCAGTCCAAGTTTAAAAACCATATTGAAGATGTTTTCATGACACCTGTCATCAGTTCTTCCACAACCAATGAACTGCCAGGCAAAGATAGGCCACTAACATGCCAAACAGCTGTTCCTGAAGACCCTAAAAATAACTATAAGCCAGCCAACCAGAAAACATAATTCAAGATGCCCACATATGCCACCCAGATAGCCCAAGAATAATTCCCAGAGGCACCTATAGGTAAGTACCTATATAAGCAAGAGCACCTGTGAGATTCTGTATTGTCATTCTTACCCAATAGAGTTGTTATGAACCTTTGTGTGGGGTTCCTGTTCACCAGTCCCCAAAGTGTGTCCTAGGTCATAGCCAGGGACCAGCTGGAAGGGGTTGTCATTCTCTAGTGAGGGAAAATGTATCTCAGAAATATATATAGGGGTCAAATGGGCTTTTATTCACTCTCAGAAGGAAGATCCCCTTAGAAACCTTCTGGTATATGGCCCAGGGGGTCAGGGAAACAATATGGGTTTTCTAATACTTGGAGTCCCCTAAAAATATCTTGGACTTCCTGTACTTGGTCTTGGACTCCTGCACCTTAGTCTTGGAATTCTACTCCTTAAACTTGGACTCCTGCGCCTTAGAATTAGACTCTTGTGCCGCGCTTAGGATCCAGCTCCCTATCTCAAGCTCTGGCTCCTTAATCTTGGGCTTCAGTTCTCTGTATAGCTCTAGTGGACTTGGTATTCCACTTGTATCAGTCCAACCAAGCTCCTGCTGGCAATCAAAAGGCTTCCAAAAACCTCTCAGCAGAAACTCCAAAAGACCCAGAAAAGACCCCGTAACTTTCCAGCTATCTTCCTTCTTATAGTTTCCTTTTTCCAATGGTTCTGCCTTAAAAATGGCTTTCTTCAAAAGCTTAAACCATTGCTGCTCACTTTTTCCTATAATAACTTAAGCTTACATACTTACTTTCTCAAAAGCTTAAAGTATTAATTCACTGTTTTCTTGCTTATACTTTAAGCTTTTGGCTTCCAACCAATCATATCCATCAGAAAACCTTCCAGAACTCAACCAATTAAGGCAGAGCGCAAAAATAGGCCATTTTTGGTGTTCCACAGGGATCCAACTAGGAAATTAATTTCCACTGATCAAACCACTCAAATCAACAACTCTTTGTACACCAAAGCGTTAACTGGTCTATTATTCTGGCACCATTCCACTCAATCAGCTTCCAATAAGTCTATAGTTCAAACACTGTAAATTATTTCTTCTTTTCCTTTCTTTTTATTTATATGATATTTTTATTCCATCTTTATATCATATCTTTTTGCAGCATTAGTTGATTCTTTTACTGCTTCTTTCTTATAAACATCTACACTTCCAAGAGTCCAAAACAAGCATCCTAGCTCCTGAATTCACTTATGCTAGTCCTTCTTAGCTAAATTTCAGTTCCTCTGCTAGTCCTCCACCATTATCTTCTGGTCCTTCATCTAGTTCTTCTCTATCCATCAGCTAGTCCATCAACTAATTCTGCATCATGATCTTCTAGTCCTTCAGCTCATCCTGCATCATGATCAGCTAGTCCTTCACCAATCCTGCAAGTGTATTGGGTATGTAGAGCTCTCAAAACTCCTCCCCTCCCTGGCAGTCTGTGTTACCTGCCAGGGTCTAAGCAACATCCAGCCTGTATAGCAGTTGCTACCCACCAGGCTGGACCACTCCCTGTCACGGTAAGTTCCATAATGTCAGGGATTATTTGGCCAAGTAGGAAAGCTCAGAAATCCAGGAAACCTTTAACAATACTGACTGATTTAACAGACTTGAATCAAACAGTTGATTGCAAATGGGTTACAGCTGCTCCAGTTTGCCAGTCAAATCTGATTCCCCCTGTAAGTTGACATTGATAAATTGACGTAACTTAAGGGTCACCAGATATGAGCTTATTTATCAGCATGGTTGTCAGAAATTATCATCCATGGGTTCTTTGCAACCTGGACCAGATACTCACTTGGTGATGTGGAAGGAATAGGAGCCCAGGATCCAGGTGGTATTGCTTAGTCAATTTTTGATTTATATTGAATAATTTTTGCTGTTTCAACTCTAAGAGTTGAGTCCTCCCAAAAATTTACTCAATAAAAATCATATATCCCTTGGTCTAATTTACATTTTTAAAAATGCATCCTGTAGTCAGATTTTTGTGCTACATTTCCTACAATCTGATTCTAAGCCGGATCATTACTGAAAGATGGGGCCCTGAAGTTGGAACTTTGTTGTTGGCACCTCCTAAATGTTAATTCCATGCCTGCTGATCTTGGAGTTGTTCCCCCTGTCTTTGAAACTGAAAATTTTGTTGCATCTCAATGTCCTGAATTTTATTCTGAAGATACTCTGATGCTTTCACAGGCTATTTATCTTGGGCTACTTTGGTTAGGATTAGTTTTTTTACTTAATCCTAGTATCTCAATTGGAAATCTCACAAAACAATATCTGAAGCCATGTTAGTGGTTAATAATTAACTCTATGTGGATTTAGGTGGTAATTCTTCACCATTTAGAAACAGCTTCATACTATCCTGCAATCTCTGTCGCACTTCCCACCCCAAGCAGCTAAAATTTCCTGCTGAGCTATCTCATCCCTCACCCCTAGAAGCCACAGTTTCCTTCTGGGTGAGGACTTCTATCCCACAGCAGCCAATATCTCCTTCCAGGTGGAGACAACATTTGCCTCTAGTAGTCCTTTGTTACCTACTAGCCAAGACTTACCTTCCCTAGTAGCTATTATTCCCTACTAGGCCTTTACCTGCAACAAACCATCAAACTTTTACTTGGCCATCATTAGTCCCATCTGCAAACCACCAAACATGTGGACTGTCACACTTTGGTTCACCAATCTGACTCCATACCTATTTTTGATACTCTTTTATCTTCAATTACCTAGACACCAAAACTCATCCTCAGGAGTTGAACACCAAGCGTCAGCTGGAGACCCAGAAGTATTCAATTATTTTCACCCACCTAATGCTCTGTTTGCCCCTGTACACTTCACAGATTATCTACCTAATCCTGACCACTAACCCTGGACTTTGGAAGAAATGCAGTATTACACCCACCCAGACAGCTCCTGAAGACCCCTACCAAATTGTACGCAACTAGCAAGGATATCACTGTATACCCTTTGATATTCAACGGGAAATACAACAATTCTCCTGCCTACCTGGTCCCCATGAAACCACCCTTGGCACCCAAACCAACCGTCTCAACCCCCATTTCTGATGACACTGGCCAGAATAGTTGATTTCCAGTAGCACTACGCCTGGCACTCACAGGGTTAATTGATTCCCCCTTGCCAGCAGCTGGACCCTGGGCTATGGCTAGGAAGGACCCCTCCTACCTGGTAAAGCTAGGTCCCATCATCTGGTGGGCCATGCCTGTACCTGCATCTGCTCCTCCCTTACCTGAAGGGCATTATGGTACTCTTGATATCCTGAAAAAAGGTTAAAAGCATCAAAAATATGTGGTATCTGATGAAGCCCTAAAGAGGTTAGGGTCAGCATAGCATCTTGGGGCTAAATTGAGGGTAAAATATATCAAAGAGCAAAAATGTATAGGAAAGATATTAGCAGTAGTGGGGGTCAATAGAACATGGCTGCAAAATATAGGTCACCGTGTGGGATTCTTTATTGGGGGTAGGCGTCCAAAAGCCAGTAAAGTGTTGAGTTTGGCACCGCCTGCCCGCCTGCCAGCTGAAAAGATCTGAACCCTCCCTGTTGAGTGAAGAGTAAAGCTGAACTCTCCCTGCCAGCCCTCCCAAAGCCAACCAAGGAAATTAATACCACCCTGGTCTTTACATATAACCCTTGCTTGGTTTAAAAGCAGGTTCAAAAGTTAACCCAAAAGCAAGGCAGCTTTATATATGCAAAAAATCAAGAAATTGGAACATGCTTAAAGAAAGTAAATAGGCAGAAAGGTGTTTATTAGCAATATTATCATCCAGGAAGAATCTAGGGTTGGGGTATCTACCATAATGAGTGTTAAAAAGTTAAGAAGCTCTCTGCACTAGACACCCTGATAAGGTGTTAATTTTGTAAGTGTTGAGTGGCACTCATTGTGCATCACTTATTAATTTAGGATTGAATCTGGGATCTTTGATTTGTTAGATGTCAACCCAACTATGTGATGAGTGGATAGTGTCAAACAGGAGGGGAGTTGAATATCTGTTTCCTATAAATCACATATGGGATCTATTAATACACCCAAGCCTTTGATTTATTAAATGATAAACCAATTATGTGGCAAGCAAATAGTGTCAAACAGGAGGGGAGTCAACCCTCTGTTCCCTATAAATCACATATGAGATCTATCAATAAAGCAGGCTTAACTTATGTGGCACCAACTGATCTAGCAACCTGGAACAGGCATGATGTAAAGTGAGGGGTGGTTGATCATGTATCCTGCGCTAAATCCAGTATAGTGGTGCTTGGGAGCCTAATCAACAGCTATGGATCCCAGTAATAAACATACAGTAGTGGAAAATAAATTGAATCAAGCCCAGACATGTTTCTATTGATAAAGTTGGGATCTGGCCTGAAAAGTGTTGGCTTGCTGCCTTTACCTTTAGAGCCTTGATCACCAGTGCTTTGATTCCTGTTGGTAAACTTAAATGTAAATAGCAGTGTAAACCTTTCCTTTAACTAATAGATTGAATGGGGTTGGCTCCCAGTGGTTTTTTTACCAATCTTTGGTCTTGTGCCCCAAATCACCAGTAAGAATTGGCTCAGATTGTTCAAGAAAAAACACTGATGGATTTACATACCCGGCAGTTAAGCCCCGGGTAGTTGACAATCTGTTGACTACTGGGGAGTTGATTTCACTGCAACTGCCTTTATACAGGGTGTCTGAGTAGAGCTCAGGAGAGCCCTTACCAGAAGGGCTTGGTGGGTTGTGGGTGAGTAGGTGGTAACTGATGCAACTCATGGGAGGAAGAAGACATTGGGTCTGCCTTGTATACTGATAGGGTTTAGGAGGATAGAAGCAGGAGGGTGTGTTCTGGTAAGGACAAAGATAGGTTATGACACTTACTGTAGTGCAGCCCTATCCTAAGAGTACAGTGATCTATATTGGGGATGATATTGGGTAGAGTATCTGGATTTTACATACCACATTAAATTGTAGCTCATAGCAATAATAGTATTTTATAAAATACGGTTAGCAGGGAGCAAACATGGATTTTAAGTCCCTGCTCTTTCTATCAGAAGAGTGGGAGGTGACAGTTATACCCCAAGGTTTTTCAACTCCATTTAAAGGTTAAGAAAGAGATAGTACTTGTGGTTGGGCCTGGGAAACTAAACTGGTAGTGCTGATAGTGTAGTAAAGAGGTTATCCTGTCACTGTTGGTGTCGGGGCCGCCCGCCACCCCCCCACGCACCTAAAAAGCCCCTGGATAGAGAGTTGTCCCCGTGGACCCCCCCCGCCCCCTGGAAGAAACCGAAATTTTTAGCCTGGTGTGACTGTGTGGGAAGATAGGGCGCACAACAAAAACCACCCCAACAAGACCAAGACCGAAGGCAACCGCCAACAGAGGGGGTTGGAAAAACAAACCCCACCCGACCAGGCACAAAACCCCAAACAGACGGACAAAGCAGACAACCACAACCCCCCAACAACCAGGCACGGTCCCCGCGGAAAACAAAAGTTTGGAGACTGCAGGTCTGTGAATTTGTAAAGACCTGTTTTGGGTTCACATATGTCAGAAAAGGTTAGTAGTATCCCCCAACACCCCTGGCGGCCAACCCACCCGAACCCAAAATTGTTAAATAGGACCACCCCAAGTGCGGAACAACAAATAAAACCAAGAGATCACATAAATCACATCTGATCAGTTTCGACTAGTCCGCCCCCCAACACACAAGCCCCCAAACAACAAAGACAACAGCTTACTAGATGTCTGTTGGCTCAGACCCCACAGACAACTATCAGGCCCCCAAACATACCAAGACCAAAAAACCAAATGATATACCCACCAAAAACCCACCGGCCCTTCCCGTCCACCCCCAAGTGTGGTCGCGCCGCCCCGGTTCCTGTGGGTGAGACCCCCACCGCTCTGGGTAACCCGCCTCGGGGGGATTGTCAAACGACTGCACGACCATCACCACGCCCACACACGCCCCCCAGCCCCCCCCGCCGAGCAGGAAGACCGTGACAGCCCCCGCCGAAGGGGGATCCGCCCCCGTCCCTCCCGTGCCTGTGGTTGGTGTGGTTTGTGTGATGGGATGAATCCACTTCCACACCCTGGTGTCCCCCTCTGGTCCCTCCAACGGCCATCCCAGTAATCACTGGGTAGCGTCCTGGTGGTTGGTCCTACCAGGATGGGAGCCAAACTTATTAGTTTAGCCTCCCCTCTTACAGTTGGTCTCTAACAGGAACATCAGGGTTTCCAGTGGAAGGATTGGGTTATAGGAACTATATAGACATTAGAAATGTCCAGCCAAGTACAAAGTGTAAATATATGGCAAAGGGTGATACAGTCTTTATTGATGAACGATGAGAGACTTGTATTGACATGTTGTTGACATGTAGGAGAGGATGTACTTAAATGCAGTGTATTGATAGTGTTGGGATAGAGAATATAGTCATGGAGGACATGGATATAGTGATATCAGGGGATTCGTGATGCCAATAGCGTAAGGGTAGATATGAACATCGTGCCTTGTTTTCTGGAATCACAGCCAGTCTATTCGATGGTATATCAGTTAGGTTATAAAGGGGTAGTACCGTCATAGCTATACAACTTGCACATGGCTGTTTATTTGGGATAATAGGTTTAATAGAAAGCTTGTAGAGCTGCCTGAAGGCGTATTTTTAGCAAAATGGATATTTTTGAAGATAGATTTGAACATCTAAAAGCGACGTCAAATGGAGAGATGGTACAAACATAGGGTATAAGCTTAATCTTTATGACTAATGGTTAATCTAAAACATATTTACTATTACTACTTAAATCGAGGTGTATCCATACGCATTGGTGTATAGTTTGAAATAGATAAGGTTTGGCTTTAATGACATGTCTTCCAGCACTAAGCTTTGGCAATGTGGACGATGAGGTCTCCAGCATTAAGGGAATCGGCTTCTTTGACGCAGATTCTTTCGACGGTGCCAGACACTGGGGAGCTGACAACGGTTTCCATTTTCATGGCGCTCAGGACACATACTGGATCGCCTACCTGAACCTGGGCACCCTCTTTGATGCGTACCTCGACGACAACTCCGGCCATGGGGGCTCCCAAGTCTCCGGGGATGGAAGGCTCAGCACGGGGGCGCTGCACATGCTCAATGGCGGCAGAGCTATCTGATACTGCGACAATCCGGTTCTCTCCATTCATTTGGAAGTAGACATCGCGCGTGCCGGTAGTTACGTTCACGGGGGCAATAGCCAGGAGCTTGATGATGAGGGTTTTGCCCTTCTCGATTGTGAGGTGGAATTCTTCTTCGAGTGGAGGCTTAGACAGGAAGTAGCGGGTGGGGATGACAGAAACATCACCAAAGCTATCGACAGCTTTCATGTAATCCTCAAATACCTTGGGGTAGAGGGCAGCACTGATTACATCGACATCACGGATGCTATGGCCATGCTTCTCGATTAGATCCTGCTTTAGCGTTTCAAGATCCAGGGGAGGCATGGATGCACCAGGGCGGCCTTCAATACGAGGCAGGTTACGGATGATCTTCGAGCGTAGCTCCTCGTTGAAACCACCGTAAGGCCGCCCAAGATAGCCCTGGAAGAACTCCACAACTGAGGTTGGGAAGGAGAGACGATCCGCTTGATCAATTACGTCCTGGTATGTTAAGGAGTTGGACACCATAAACTGCGCCAAGTCACCCACTACCTTGGAGGAGGGAGTCACTTTGACAATATCTCCGCACAGCATGTTAGCTTGGGCATACGCCTTCTTAACTTCGTTCCATTGCTCTCCCAGTCCCAATGATTGAGCTTGGAACAGAAGGTTTGTATACTGGCCTCCAGGCATCTCGTGCAAGTAGACACTAGAATCTCCACTCTTGACGTTGGGATCAAAGCACGAGTATTGAAGCCGCAGCTGCTCCCAGTAGCTGTTGATCTGCACAAGATCGCATAGCTTTACTCCGCAATCATCAGGCGAGAGCTCAAGTGCACCCACCACAGCGCCCATTGAGGGCTGGGATGTCAGCCCAGACATGCTGTCGATGGCAAGATCCACTACATCAGCACCTGCCTCGTATGCTGCAAGCATGCTAGCTACGCCAGTGCTGGCAGTGTCATGGGTGTGGACATGGATTGGAAGATCGGGGTATTTTTCACGAATGGCGCCAACCAGCATCCGAGCAGCCCGGGGTCTTAACAGGCCCGCCATATCCTTAATAGCTAGAATGTGGATTCCGTAGCTAACGAGCTTGGCGGCGAGGTCCAGGTAATACTCCAGATTATGCTTGGTGCGCTTGGGATTGCTGACATCGCCCGTGTAGCAGATGGCAGCCTCAACCACACCACCCGCCACACGCACAGCATCAATGCCAAGCTTCAAGTTTTCCACGTAGTTTAGACTGTCAAACACACGGAAGACATCCATGCCATACTCAACCGCACGCTTGCAGAAGGCATACACTACATTGTCTGGGTAGGAAGTGTATCCAACAGCGTTGGCACCACGAAGCAGCATTTGGAAGGGGATGTTGGGCACGAGCTTGCGCAGAGTGGCAAGCCGATCCCAGGGATCCTCGTACAGGAAGCGCATAGCGACGTCAAAAGTGGCTCCACCCCACATTTCAAGACTGAAGGCGTTCTGGAGGGCATGGGCTGTGTTAGGGGCGATGCCTGCAATATCAATGGTTCGAACGCGGGTGGCCAGCAGACTTTGATGGGCATCACGCCATGTGGTATCGGTGATGAGAAGTCCCCGATGCTGCCGCACGGCACGAGCAAACCCTTCAGGGCCATCCTTCAGTAGCACATTGCGCCATCCTTTGGTGGGTGGGGAAGTGGTGTTGATTTCAACCCCTTCATCGGTAAGGAGAGGGGCAACAATAAGGGGCTGTAAGTTGGCGGGTTGACCAACCTGACCCTTGATACTACTGCCGTTGACAGCGAGGTCGGCAAGGTAATTCAATAGACGCTGGGCACGGTTCTGAGATAAAATAAGTTGGAAAAGCTCCGGAGTGTCGTCAATCATCGTCGTCCAACATATGCCGTTGACAAATGTATCGTGGGTTAGCAGGCGCTGGATAAAGGGGATGTTGGTCTTTACACCACGTATACGAAACTCAACCAAGGCACGGTGTACCTTTTGACGAGCAACTTGAAAAGTGGCGCCAGAGCATGTCACCTTGACTAATAAAGAGTCGTAGTGGGGCGTAATGACGGCACCCGCATACCCCATCCCACCATCCAAGCGCACGCCGTTGCCACCAGCCGAACGATAGACTTCAATCTTACCCGCATCAGGCTGAAACCCGTTCTCGGGGTCTTCAGTAGTAACACGGCACTGGATGGCATATCCTCTGGGGATGATTTTTTCTTGAAGAAGGCCGAGATCCTCAAGGCTGGCTCCAGCGGCAATCTGAATCTGAGCCGAGACTATATCGATGCCAGTGATTTCCTCAGTTATGGTGTGCTCAACCTGGATGCGAGGGTTGATTTCGATAAAGTAATGCCGGCCCTGGTCGTCCACAAGGAACTCGGCTGTTCCTGCGTTGCGGTAGCCTACATACTTGGCTAGCTTGATGGCATCGTCCAAAATGGCTTTGCGATGTTCAGGCTCCAACCCTTTGGCGGGGGCAATCTCGACTACTTTCTGGTGGCGACGCTGAACCGAACAGTCACGTTCATAAAGATGGATGACATTCCCATAGTTGTCAGCAAGGAGCTGCACTTCGATGTGGCGAGGGCGGTAAAGGAATCTCTCGACAAAGACAGTTCCGTCACCAAAGGCCGCAAGCGCCTCACTACGAGCTCTGTTAAAGGAATCCTGAAGCGATTCCTGGTCACGCACAACACGCATGCCACGGCCTCCACCTCCCATGGCAGCTTTGATTATAATAGGAAACCCATATTTGGCGACAAATCCCTTAACTTCATCTATGTTGTCAATGGGACCTGGGGTTCCTGGAACTACAGGGACATTGCACTCGATAGCAATCTTGCGGGCGGCAGTTTTATCACCAAGATTCATGATCACCTCGGGAGTGGGTCCAATAAAGGCGATCCCTGCTTCCTCAACTTTTCGTGCAAACTCGGCATTCTCACTTAAAAATCCATAACCAGGATGAATAAACTTCACGTCATGTTCCTTTGCTATCTTTAAAATCTCGTCAATAGCGAGGTATGCACCAACTGGACTGTATTGTCCTTTCCAACCAATCTGGTATGCTTCGTCCGCCTATCACTTGTTAAAAAAGAACAAACGAGCCCTACCTTGTATCGGTGAATGTTGAGACGATCCTCAAAGCTAAAAATCGCTATGGTATGGAAAAGAAGCTCATGGGCTGTTCTAAAAATTCGGGATACGATTTCCTGGATTATAAAATGAACAAAATGAAAAAAGCATGGGACGGAATTAAATATCGAAACTTACACCACGGTTCGCAACCATCAAGTTTGTACGCTCATTGATGAACTCCCGCCGTACCATCTCAAACGACTTGACCATTTTAATAAAAGTTGGGACAAGTTTCTAAGAGTTGTCCGTGACTGTGGGAATTTGGAGTGCCTTTAATTGATTGACATCGTCCTGACAAAGGTTCCTTCAAACATCCACTGGCATTCAAACGCTTGCTTTAGATTTTATATTATCAAAGGGTGGATTTAGCCATACTACACTCCCGCTCCCCAATCAAGGCAACCTTCAACCTTATCATTTCTTCGGACTCTATTGGCTAGGTCCCACCCTTCAATAGTAACGAAATATCACCAGACTCATCCTAAGCAGGCAGACTGACGTAGTCTCCCTGCAATACTCCGCATACATTTCTTTCATATCTAGGTATGCTTCGGCCCAACTCGGCTAGCTCCCGGCTGTTGGCCGCCTTAGCCAAAGCGGTGATATCAATTCTAGCTTGAAAAAGTTATTGAAAAAAATGGCTAAAGCCGCAAATTTGCCTAAGTTGGGCCGAAGTAGCCCTAGTCATCCCAGCCCCAATTTAAAAAATTATGATGTCATCATTTTTTCATTCAATTTGGATAGCATGTATCATCTGACATCACGGTGACATGTTACCCATACACGAACTGAAAGCCGCATCCAATATTTGCAAACAATCAGAATATTGGAGTTGCCACTAGTTTAAATCACAATCGACTTGAACATAAAACCTATACCCAATCCACCTGACATGGCGCGTGATGGAACATTCAGCATCTCCCCTTTGCCTAAACATCAATGTTCCATGTATCAAAGTACCCACTTACCGCAAATCAATCTGCAGCAGGAAGAGTGCTACCAAGTTGCTCAATTCACACTCCAACTATCTTTGTATGCAGATTAGACGCCTGATATTATCTAAACGCATTTATTAACCATCCTGATCCCTACCCCCACGCCATATACCCGAAAAGAACAACCCAAGGGTTACAAATGACAATCCGATGGAGCAGGACGATAGCCCGTCAATAAAATTCCCTGCACCTGGTCTTCAGCCAACTTCAATCCCACCATCTTCCCTATAAATAAACAACTTTACTGTAAAGTCAGAATCTAAACATAAACCCAATGTGTGGACCCCCTGATAGCTGACATCACACTGGAGGAGACCCTTGCAGCCATTAAAGAGTCTCCAAACAGCAAATCACCAGGTCCAGACTGCATCCCAGCAGATGTGTATAAGCCTATTAGAAATCTGATAGCACCCCATCTGACTAGACTCTTCAACTATGCCCTTTCCCTCAGCCACCCAATTTCCTGAAGGGAATGAGGTATCAATCTGCCTCCTCTTCAAGAACAAGGGTCATAGGAGCAATGTTAAGAACTGGAGACCAATCTCGCTTTCCAACATGGATTACAAACTGCTGACCTAGATTCTGTCTAACTGAATCATGAAGATTGCAGATGTGATCCTACACCCAATGCAGTTTGGTTTTGTCCAAGGCTGTTCCATTTGGGATAACATCCACATGGTTCAAAATACTATTAATTCAGAACCTAACCGTAAAAATGTGGGATTGTCAAATCCTTGGTCCAAATTTTGAATCACTTTTGTGGGATAGCCTTTTTTAATTGAATTGAATTCTTTGTATTTTTATTTGAATTTTTATAAGTGTGGAGAACTCATAGACACTTTGCAAATTTCAGGTTGAACTGCATATTTCCAATGGACAAGAGGAACTAGCTGGAATCAGGTTTGAAGTGTTCAAATCCATCAACCAGTTCCATTAAGTTTACCATGCCTTTTGGAATTGCAGGATTGTCAAATCCCAGGACCAAATTTCAAATCACAAATGAATGCCACTAGTAAACTCAGATATCAATTGTGGGAACTGGAATCCAAATCAAATGTACAGTAAGAAACTAGGGCAAATCAGTCCAGATCAAGAAGCTCCACTCAGGATAAAACCAGATGAAAAGTTCAATCTTGATAGCCATGCTTAGACATGAAAATTAAGCAAGATGTAAAATTGTCTAAACACAGAAGTTATACAACATTCTACACTCTAAATCATTTATATACCAACCACAAACCCATATAAGGATATATGAGCCACCCTCCTGTAAAGCAGAATTTTTTTAAAAGTTTTTTTGTCCCCCAGCGTAGCCAGGGGCCAAACAAACTTTGTTTTGAGGAAGGAAGGAGAGGTGTGAAAGATAGCCCATCAGTTTACTACACTATGTGTTTATGTATTGTTATTAAGGATGCTTGATTACAGTTAATTTTATAAAACACTAATAATAAAATAGAATTATATATTACAATCTATTTTATTGAGCTGCCTTTTCCTTGGTGTGTTGATAGTTCATTTGCTGTTGATAATGTACCTTCATTTAATTGGATAGTTTCGCCTCCAGTTACCAAGGCAATAAGAAATCAAGTCACCTCCCCAACTACAGCTGGCCTCAGGGAGGCAACTTGATTCCCTATTGCCTTGGCAACTGGAGGTGAAACTATCCAATTAAATGAAGGTAAATTATCAGCAGCAAATGAACTTTCAACACACCAAGGAAAAGGCAACTTGGTAAAAATAGATTGTACTATATGATTCTATTTTATGATTAGCATTTTCTAAAATCTACTTTAATCAAGCATCTAAATTTTAGCCGCCCTAAAATAAAATAGGGTGATTTTTGAGAATGCCTATGATTCCTAAAAGAATTAGCACAAATCTACTCTAGATCCTTTGCATTCTTTTTTGAGATGCTCATAAATTATATTTATTTCAAATTCACCTCATTTTTGATTTGAAATTTGGTTCTTAGATTTGACAATCCCGCAATTTCATATTTGTTAATTTTTACATGTTGTCTATGATCCGTTAGACATACAGGAAATCTCAAATTGTACATTAGAACCCCAAATTTCTGATTCATGTATCCTGCATCTGTTTGCTGTGTTTTGTCTTTTGTTAGTTGAGTCATCTGCTCAAGAGATTCAAAATTTGCCAATTTAAATAAACCAAAAAATCAAATTAAATAGTTGATTTTATTAATTATTTTAATTTTTACTCAGCTGAGTTGCCCGCAAAAGTGATTTGAAATTTGGACCAAGGGATTTGACAATCCCGCACTTTTACGTTTAGTTTCTGAATTTACAGTACCCTCCAGAATACGGTTGAATTGAATAAGGGTTACCTGCTATTTCCGGACATGGAGAAGGCATATGATTGTGTATTGTGGTCATATCTCTATGTGAGTATGCAGGCTGTAGACCTGCCAGAGGAATGGATCTGTTGGATAAAGACGCTGTACCTGAACCTTTGGGTGTGTGTTATTGTCAATGGTGACCTAACTGAGAGCATCAAAATTTTTCAGGGATTGAGACAAGGGGATCCTCTGTCTTTTATTCTGTTTAATTTTGCAGCAAACTTGTTCTTGGCAGCTGAAAACTCTAGGCTGAGAGGCTTCACTCATCCTAGTCAGAAGGCACTCTGTATGGCGGCCTTTGCAGATGACACAATTGTTGGTCTGATCACAAAAGCTGACAGCCCTTATGGAGCTCTACCAAGGGGCACACAATACAAAGGTTAACATTGAGAAGACAACACTGGTAAAGATAGGTGTGCCAAAATTTGCACCAACATGGCCTCACGCCTATCCCAGCTGGTGAAACCTTTAGAAACTTGGGAGTGTGGTTCAACTCTATGGATATTGATCTTCAGACTGATGAACAGATACTCATTAAGGCTGTTGCTAATAATATCAACAGGTGGCGCCATTTCTGGTTCAATGTAATTGGACAGTTTACCACCCTAAACATCTTTGTGTTCTCCAAGATGTGGTATGTAGCACACATTGTACCCTTCTCCAAAGCCTTTGAAAAAAAGTGTCAGCCATGACCTGAAAATTTTTATGGGGTACTCCCAATACGTCCCTGTAAAAATGTTGGTGGTCTCTCCCCCCAGATTGTCAGGTGGACTGGGTCTGATAGATCATGTCCAGTATTGTTGAAGGATGTGGGAGAAAGGACTAAGGGAACTACTTGCTGGCCATACTGATTCACCAGCAGCAGGCAGAGCAGTAAACTGGGTGCAGGCTATCCAGATACCCAACTCTTTGACATTTGGACTGAGATAATGGTTCTTGAAAAGAAAGAGATTTACACCCCCCCAAAGACACTCCTGAATATTGGTGCCGCTGCTTGGCAATAATGCAAGTCAATGAATGGGAAACCTCTAAGAATCTTGATCCTGCTGATCCACAGAATTGGGACCTAAAGGGCTTGCATCCAACAGATAGAAACAGACAGATAAATTAAAATCTAGATATGAAGAGCATTGTCACACACTGGAAGGTGGTGGTGTCCAAGTGTGGAAAGAAAAGACTCCAAGACCCAAAGCCCAAGCCGGAATATCCCAAGGTAATTTGCAAGTGGGTAGAAGCCAGCAGACTGGACATAATCACCCTTAAAGAAATTGCTACTCCAACGCAGGTGCCAATGGTGCCAACAAATGCACAAACTCTGGCTTGGAGACTGTTTAACAAGGCCTTCTGGAGTGAATCAACCTTCCCAGTAGATTACCCAATTTGCCAGTGTGGGCTTTGCCCATTTCAAGATGTCAATCTGAAGCACAAATTCTTTGGTTGTATAGTTGTATTGTGGTTCTGGATTACGGTTACCAACATGCTGAACCTCTCTGTACGCTTTCAACCAAAGTTTGAAATCTTCTTCATGACAAGTCTCAAGCAGAAACCCCTAGTAGTTCAAGCAGTTTCTTATCATCTTGCACTGTGGACCATCCACACTATCTGTATATATGTAATCTTTGAAAATTGACCAAACCTGGTGTCACTAATGAAGGAGAAATTCTGCACCCTAATGAACAATACTATGATCTGTACAGACAAATTTGGTCACACAATTCCTGGGAACAGGAAGCTTATGTATACCATTGTTGACTCATCCCACCTTGTAGTTGAGGAAGCCATTCAATGGAAATACAGGCATACAGAAGGCCTGCAGAATGCTACCCCTTTCTCTGGTATCCCTCAATTCCCTCCACCCAATGGCTGTGTTCCCTTTTAAACACTGTCTCTGAACCTTAATAAACCTGTGTTCCCTTTAAAAAAACGTAAAAATGCGGGATTGTCAAATCCTTGGTCCAAATTTTGAATCACTTTTGTGGGATGGCTATTTTAATTGAATTGAATTCTTTGTTTTTTACTTGAATTTTTAAATTGCATAAACTCATAGACACTTTGATAATTTCAAGTTGAACAGTATATTTCAAGTGGACAAAATGAATTAACTGGGATCAGATTTGAAGTGTTCAAATCCATCAACCATTTTCATTAATTTTACTATGTTTTTTTTGAAATTGCAGGATTTTCAAATCCAAGAACCAAATTTCAAATCACAAATGAATGCCAATAGTAAATTCAAATATTAATTGCAGGAACTGGAGTCCAAATTGAATGTACAGTAATGTCAGGGATTCAGTCTTGGGCGGCTGGCCTGCCGTTTTTGGGGGTGACTTGGGCCGGGTTTTTTGCAAGCAGGGCCCACCACAAGAGAGGAGCTAACTTTAGAAGGTAGGAAGCAGACTTCCCCACCCAAGACCATGGGCCGGCGGCTGGTACAATGGTGTCCATCACCCCTGTGAGGGGGATGTACACTATTCCAAAAAGCTTGTTGGTAGGGTTGGTTGGAAGGTTAGGTGAAGAGGCTGGCATCAGTTTGGGTGTTACAAGCAGTTCCATACAGATATTGTAGGACAGGAGATAATTAAATTTTCCTCTAAATAGTTTTGGGGTGGAGAATATCCCTGGGCCTTGGTGGTTGTATCTAATAGCAGATTGGATGCAGGCTAGTGGGTCAAGTTTGAGGATTTTCTCTGGTGTATAATCCTTATATTTGGGCTTCAAGGGATAATCAGTGAAGTGAACGGGCCCAAAGGGTGCACCAGGTGGACAGAAAACTGCAGGCAGTGGGGCAGAAGGGCCAGGAGATCTTGAACTGAATTGATAGACGGCAAATACAAAATATGGCAATAGCTGTATAAGCCAAAGTAACATAACCTTTATTCAAAAATGGTGGTACATTTTGAGCGCAGGGTCCTTTGGACTATATAACACTCCACCTCCAAACTTAACATTTTCCATGGAGAATTCATCAGGACATTGGGAAAAGCAGGGCCAGGGGAATTGGGGGCTTGGGTCCAGAGGCAGCAAAACAGCACCTGGCCTGGGAGTTCTTTCATTGGTTGATAATCTCAATTTGGCTACCTGATTGTCTTGCTCTAGAGTTGTGGTCATGGGGCCAGGTTGCGGGCTGGTGCCTCTTTCCTGGGATGGCTCTTGATTGGCCACTGGTGTAGACTTCAAATTCATGAAGCTAATAGTTGCTGCTTCAGTGCCTTCATTAGTTGCAGTGATTGGTCTTTCATAGGGTGCAATAATTTCCTTGTTTTGGCCAGCTTTGCCACCTGGGCCATCATTTTTGGTATCAGCTTGCAGGGGCTCAATCCCAGAAAAGTGTGGGCGGGTGTTCCTGCAGCCCATAGGCCCAGCAGCCCGGGGGAATCCAGGAACAGGGTTTGATTCCCGCTCCCAGACCTGGGTTTCCAGAGGGGAAGAATTGTCAATCCTGACACCATCCCCTTCTTCCCCCAAGGGCCCTTCCTTCTGATTCTTCTTGTTCAGGTAGAGTTGGATGGCTTCTTGGGCATTAGTCAGGTTGCTCAATGGTTCCCAAGTGCTTTCTTCTAGCGGGTATCCTTTTCACTTGATGTAATACTGGGGCTTCTGGTAGTGGGTTTGTCCCTGTGTACGTATTCAACTTCATATTCCTCAGCATGGCCTGTCTGGATGGGTGGGGGGTTTTTCTAGAGCTGTTGGTGGGAGAGCAAGTTCTCATCCTTTTTAGACAACAGAGATTGGTGGAATACGTCGTGAATCTTCCAGGAGGGGGGTAGGTATTGCTTGTAAGCAACTTCCCCAACTAGCTTGGTAATCTTGTGAGGGCCACTTCTTCTGTGAGCTAGCTTCCTACAGAGCACATGTAGGGGCACATTGCGGGAGTCCAGGTATACTTCATCCCCAAATTGCAAGGATTGGCCTGGTGTTTGTTTTTGGTTGGCAAAGGCTTTTTAGGTTTGCACTGCGCGGTTCAGGTTGGTCAAGCATGTTTTTTGTGTGTTGTGGATCTTCTCAACCCAGGAACGTCCAGTGGTGTTAGTTTTCTTCTTGCTGATCTTGGGATCCCAGGTGGGGTCAAACCTGTAGTTGGCTTTGAACAGAGACATCCCAGTGGAGGCATGGTCTTTACTGTTGTATGCAAACTGGGCCATGGGAAGAATGTTGGCCCAATTGTCCTGGTTGGCGTTGGCATAGAATTGGAGGTATTGTTCTAGGATCTGGTTTACTCTTTTGGTTTGGCCGTCAGTCTGCGGGTGGTAGGAGGTAGATACACACCACTTGATTTCCAAGTCTTTCATCACTTGTGTCCAGTAGTTTGACATGAATTGAGGTCCTCTGTCTGTGATGATTTCCTCAGGCGTCCTGTGTTGGGTGAGGATGTGGTCATGGAAGTGTTGGGCAGTCTCTGCTGCTGTAAAATTGGTGGTGGTTGGTACAAAGTATGCCATCTTGGTGAAGCAGTATACCATGACTAGGATTGCATTGAAGGAGAGGAATGGGGGCAATTTGACAATATAGTCCATATAAATGGATCTCCAGGGTCCATGGGGTATATCCAAGGGTCTTAGAAGTCCTTCAGGTTTGTTTCTGCGGGGTTTGGTTTGTCCACAGGTCTCACATCCTTTCAGGTACGTGCTTACTTCTTGGTCCATCTTTGGCCAGGCAAAGTTCCTTCTAATGCTCCAGAGGGTCTTGAGTCTCCCTGGGTGTCTGGCCATCTTAGAATTGTGATAATCTCTCAAGATGTTGGTCCTGATGCTTCCTTCTGGCACAAAGATTCTGTTGTGCAGCATTAGTGTTGTTTCCTTCAATGAGTAGCCTTTTTGATAATGGGAGCTATCCAAGGATTTTGAAAGGTTGGCAATTATGGATTTGGTGAATTTGTCAAGTGATTGGGTCTTCAGTACTTCTGGTTTGCTGGCCCTGATCTTCATTGATCCCAGGTGGATACCTAGGCTAGCTGGGTCCAAGAGTACTTGAGTGTCAAGGTCGCAAGTTTCTATGTGAGTGGGTGCCAGGTCAGTTCTTCTACTCAGGGCGTCAGGTACTACGTTCACCTTTCCTGGCTTGTAGTCTATGGTCAGGGTGTAGTTGGCCAGTTCTAAAGCCCATCTTGCTTTTTATTGGTTAAGCTGTTGTGGTTTGAAGAAATAGATCAAGTTCTTGTGGTCTATCAGGACCTTTACTGGGAATTCAGCACCACAGAGGTAACAGCGCCAATGTTTCAGGGTCTTCATAATGGCTAGCATCTCTTTGCCGTAAATTTGATAGTTTCTTTCTGCGGGCAGCATCTTCTTGGAGTAATATGCTACAGGATGTAGCATATCATCCCCTCCTTCCTGAAGAAAGACCCCACCCACCGCAAAGTTGGACGCGTCGGTTTCCAGCACAAATGGCTTGGAGGGCTTGGGCATGGCCAGGAAAGGGGAAGAGGTGAAGGCAAGTTTCAGGGTCTCAAAGGTGGTGGTGCATTCCGGAGTCCAGGCCAAGGCAACCTTGTCAGAGCACAGGCGGGTCAAGGGCAGAGTGATGTGAGAAATTTTTTGGATGAAATCCCAGCAGTAGTTTGCTAGCCCCAGGAAACTTCTGACATCCTTCTGGCACGTGGGGGTTGGTCAGGAGATCACAGCGTCCACTTTATCCTGGGCCATTGAAAACCCTCTGGTTTTCACTACATAGCCCAGGAACTCCACTTCTGGTTGGAAGAACTCACACTTCTTGAGCTTTGCGTGTAAATTGGCTTGAGAAAGTTTGTTCAGGATTAGATCTAGGTGGAATAAGTGCTCTTTGTGGGTCTTGCTGTAGATAAGGATGTTGTTGAGGTAGGCCACACAGAACTGGTCAAGGTATTTGCCCAATACTGTGTTTATCATGTGCTAGAAGGTACTAGGGGTGTTGCATAGTCTAAATGGCATCACCAGGTATTTGTAGAGTCTATACCTGATCTTGAACAATGTTTTGTATTTTTTGCCCTCTTTGATTTGGACTTGATTGGACACATCTCTAAGGTCAATCTTGGAGTACACCTGGGCGCCTGTCAGCACATTGCACAAGTTGTCAGCGTTAGTTATGGGGTAGAAATCCTTTAAATTTATCTTGTTCAATTTCTGATAATTAATGCACGGGTGCATGCCACCGTCTTTCTTGCCCACAAACAGCATTGGTGACAAACAAGGGCTCTTGGAAACACAGATGAAACCTTTCTTGGTCATGTCTTTGATATACGCCTTGAGAGCCAGCTGCTCCTTGTGGTTGCAGCTATAGATGGGTTCATGTTTGGGTTTGGTGCCAGAAAGGAGGTTAATAGCATGATCATACTTGGTGTGTTCAGGGAGATGGGTGGCTGCCTCTTTGATGAATATGTGGGCCCATTTCCCTAGGGAAGCAGGTAGGACTCCCACGCTTGGTTCAATGTGTATGATCATGAGCCTTTAGGTGGAGTCCTTGGGATTGGTGCAGAAGGGAACAGTGTTGCAGGTACCCTTATCACCTAAGGTGATGTTCTGTTCTTGGTAGTTGAGGATGAGGCCATGCCTGTCTACCAGGAGTCCCCAAGGATGAGGGGGTGCGGTAGGCCTTTCAAAAAGATGAGAGATGATGGTTATGTGTTGTTTCCTATTACCAAGGGTAGTTCTTGTTCACATTTGTATCCTGTATCCTTGGTGCTGTTTCCCAAGATGATCTGTAGACGGTTCTCAGAGTCAGACAGGCCTAGTTCTTGGGCTAAGTCAGCGTCAATGAAACTCTAATCTGCTCCAGTGTTAATGAATGCCTTTGGTTTTTGGATTGTTCCTACAACATTAACAGATACTAGGATGAACTTGTAAGACTGGGAAGAAGCATTTATTTGGGCCAAAGAGACAGGAGCAGGGGTTTTCTTAGGGCAGGCTCTGGTCAAGTGCCCTGCTTCATGGCAGTGGAAACTGAGTCCTTCTCTGTAGTGTCTTTGAAGTTCCTCAGGGGTCATACCCCCTCTATTGGGGGGTGGTGGCTTGGGTTTGGCAGGACTGGGAGGGCCCAGTATTCTCTTGATTCATGATGAGGCCCTTGCATAAGGGAACCAGGTCTTCTAAGCCAAGGGTGAGCGGGTGGTGCTTCAATAAGTCCTTCATGGCTGGGTTCACTCCCTTACAGAAGATGATGGCTAAAAATTGTCCTTAAGTTGAGTGCGGGTCTTCAGTCTAAGGAATTTGTCAATATATGCCTGAATGGGTTGGAAGCCTTGGTAGATTTCTAGAAAGGAGTTCAGGGCGTAGTATCTGGTGTTGCAATTATCCCCAGTTGCCATTCACTCAGCCTCAAACTTGGCATAGTCCAAACAGAATTCTACATCTTCTGCTGTGGCTTTGCCAAACCAGTCTAGAGCGTCTCCAGAGAGCATGGAAGAGACCCCCAGTACCTTCTTGGTGTTGCTGGTGTAGGAGGGGGTGTTGGTCTGGAAATGCAAGTGGAGGACTGGCATGGTGCGTCAGGCTTCCTTGAGTGTGAGCTTCTCCATCTGGGGCATTTCAACCTTGGTGAGGGATTGGTTCACAATCACATTTTGCACTTGGGAGGAGGGCTTGTTGGTATTGGTGGCAGCAGTGTTGGTTCTTTTCAGGTTTTTTGGGTTTGTGCTCTTCCACATGGAAGAGATCAGGTTCATGGTCATCTTATAGGTGTAATAAGTGATTATTAATAACAAAAGCATACAAGATGCCCCAAGAAATAACAACATCTTGGGGCTCAGGGTACCAGGTTTTAAAAAAATTGCCATAATATCAGGGATCCAGTCTCAGGCGGCTGGCCCACCGTTTTTGGGGGTGACTTGGGCTGAGTTTTTTGCAGGCAGGGCCCACCACAAGAGAGGAGCTAACTTTAGAAGGTAGGAAGCAGACTTTCCCACCCAAGACCACGGGCCAGCAGCCAGTACAATGGTGTCCACCACCCCCATGAGAGTGATGTACACTATTCCAAAATTCTTGCTGGTATAGTTGGTTGAAGGTCAGGTGAAGAGGTTGGCATCAGTTTGGGGGTTAAAGGCGGTTCCATATAGATATTGTAGGCCAGGAGATAATTGAATTTTCCTCTAAATAGTTTTGGGGTGGAGAATATCCATGGGCCTTGGTGGTTGTATCTAATAGCAGATTGGATGCGGGCTAGCGGGTCAAGTTCAAGGATTTTCTCTGGTGTATAATCCTTATATTTGGGCTTCAAGGGATAATCAGTGAAGTGAATGGGCCCAAAGGGTGCACCAGGTGGACAGAAAACTGCAGGCAGTGGGGCAGAAGGGCTGGGAGATCTTGAACTAAATTGATAGACAGCAAATACAAAATATGGCAATAGCTGTATAAGCCAAAGTAACATAACCTTTATTCAAAAATGGCGGTACATTTTGAGCGCAGGGTCCTTTGGACTATATAGCACTCCACCTCCAAACTTAACATTTTCCATGGGGAATTCATCAGGACATTGGGAAAAGCAGGGCCAGGGGAATTGGGGGCTTGGGTCCAGAGGCAGCAAAACAGCACCTGGCCCGGGAGTTCTTTCATTGGTTGATAATCTCAATTTGGCTACCTGATTGTCTTGCTCTAGAGTTGTGGTCATGGGGCCAGGTTGCGGGCTGGTGCCTCTTTCCTGGGATGGCTCTTGATTGGCCACTGGTGTAGACTTCAAATTCATGAAGCTAATAGTTGCTGCTTTAGTGCCTTCATTAGTTGCAGTGATTGGTCTTTCATAGGGTGCAATAATTTCCTTGTTTTGGCCAGCTTTGCCACCTGGGCCATCATTTTTGGTATCAGCTTGCAGGGGCTCAATCCCAGAAAAACGCAGGCGGGCAGTCCTGCAGCTCTTAGGCCCGGCAGTCTGGGGGAATCCAGGGACAGGGTTCAATTCCTGCTCCTGGACCTGGGTTTCCAGAGGGGAAGAATTGTTGATCCTGACAAGTAAGCACACTAGGAAACAACAACCCAAATTAAGAAGCTCCACCATGCCTAAAATCAAATGAAAATTCAATATTGATAACAGGTAGGACATGCATCTCAAAAATCCATCTCAAATTTAATTTGAGATGGCATTTTTTGTGTTAGGGATTTTGAATCACAAAAAAATAAAAAATTAATACAATAGTTAAAATTCACTTATAACTTTACAAGATGGCATCTCAAACTTATGCCATCTTGATATTGTAATTTTTAATCAAATTAATTAAATCTTATTTTGCTAACTTTATTTACATATGAAATCACTTAGTGTGGGGCGTGTTCATTCCATCTCAATTTTACGCTATCTCAATTTACGCCATTTATCTTAAACTAAAAGGTGCAGTATGCCATCTAGAAAAAGCCATCTATAAAGATGACATCTAGAAAAGTATTTGCAATAGAGTTAGGATTTAATCAGCAAAATTAAAAAAAATTATTAATTAGTTATTTTTTACATATTGGTTTCAAATACAGCACCTAGAAAACTGGCATCTAGAAAACGCTATCACAAATTAAAATAAAAAGAGTGTTATCCAAAAAAGAAATATTTTGGGTATAAAAGCACTTAATAAATATTCTAAAATACGCCATCCAGAAATACAGCACCTAGAATCAAATAATAAATTATACTTTTATGCAATAAATCCAAGCCTTTTCCTTATTAACTGGGAAAAAAGTATGATATTAGTTTGTGACCACATATAACAAGTTAACTCAAATTAACTCACTTTTGATAGTACTATTTTCCTATAACATATCCATTAAAAACCACTTTTAATATACTGGTTTTATTACTTATCATAGAAGAATCTGTAATATTTGGGTTTCAACTTTAAAATGTTTTATTAATGATTTTATATATGCAAGGGTAGTGACTCCATTAACAGCAACAGTGCCCATGTTGACACTAAAAATGTTGACACTAAAAATGTTGATACTATAGTAAAGTGATGTCCTGGTTTTTAATAATGTTGTCTTCTGGATGTTGACACTTTTTTAAGTAGCAGCACACTTTAACCTGAATATTTTTAATGTAAAATATATTTGAACTACTTTATTATACTAAAATGACCCCATGGAGCTCAAAAATGCAATAAAAATTACTGAGTAATAAGAAATAGGAGACACAAGAAAATATTTTTCAATTTACTATGTAAATTACACTCTTTATTATAAAATTATTTTTTCTTTCCATGAAAATTAAAATTATAATGAACCAAAAATAAAGATATTTTATATAAAATAATAACTACAAAATATAAGAAAATTTTAATTTTAATTTATTATACTTTATATAACCATAGCTGAAAAAATCTCATGTCTTAAAGATAAATTAACAAAATATAAGATATTCCTTACTAAAGCACATTGAAACTGTATCTGAAACTTACCATTTATACCTAAAAAAATTATTACTATCCAAAAAACTAAATTAAACATTGAAATTTAAAAGTAAAAAAAACAGGCAAAGAAAAGCAAGGTTTATTGGGCTAATTAAAGCCACCAGCAAGAGCAGTGGCAACATCTTCTAGGTACTTCTTGATCCTTGCCACCTTGTACTTCTTCTTCACCACCTTCTGAACGTCCTTCTGGTAGTCCTGCTCCTTGGACTTTTGCTTCTTGGGGGCCACCAGGTTGGCCAGGTTGAAAAACTTGAGACAGTCTGGGCCTGCTCCTCCTGTAGCTTCTAGAAGAACTTGTTATATTTGGGGTTTGACCCAAGCTTCACCTTCAGGTGCTAGTGCCACACTTTCAGGCTGAAGGTGGTCTTCATCTCCCCCTTGAGGCAGGCGCCCTTGCAATTTCAAGGGGCAGTGGCCCCGCTCATTCCTCTCCGGGGAGTCACCTTCTTACCTACCCATTGCCGCTTGAAGTAATCCAGGTAACATTTGAAGATGATAAAGTGCTTCTTGATATAAGCGTCCTCCAGGAGGGCCTCAAAGTCAATCTCAGTACGCTCTGGGAGCACAAAAGCCAAGACAGCAAACTGGGTGATGGCAAAGTGGCACTTCCTTTTACCATCATTCAGATACTTGTCAAAAAGCTCCTTCTTGCTCTTGAGATTCTTGATGAGGGCCTGCCTAAAATGAAAGAAGCAGCCCTGTACTTCTCCATTGAAGGTGGCCTCAAAGGCTCTGAACTGAGCTTGCTCAAAGTCCATTATTATCACCTTTGGCCCAAGTGAGCGTGCATGAGCTAGCTGCTCTGCGGCTAGGGTCAACTCATCCTTCTCAGCGGAGGAGAGATTTGCCCTTGTGGCTTGAGTGGGAGGGGGAGCTGGTTGGTGGGAAGGGAGCTCAAAGCATCCCAGGCAATTTTAAATTCTCTGTAATAGACTTCTGTCTTAGCACTGGGAAGGAGAAAAAAAACAAGGGGGATGACCTGGTCATTGAACTGCCCATAAAGGACCCAAAGCTGCCTGAAGATGGTTGGGCAGGTTGCAAATGTGCCATTGTGCAGCCAGGTGGTAGCAGTGTTCAGCTGCTCCAGGTTTTGGTTTGTGGTGTAGGCTATGATCCTATCCTCCACTTCCTGCCCATTGTCATGGAGCAGGAACATCTCTCTGTCCTTGGTTTTCTTGAGGGCATTGGAAAGGACCAGGTCTTTGATAGTGTTGGCACTCTTAGCCAGGGGGTTTGAGGCTTGGCGCCTATCACTCACAAACTTGACCAACTTGGTGTAGGTTGGGACCCTCTTGAGGTTGGTAGGGGACAGGTGCTAACATTAAAGCACAGTCAGCTGGGTCGGGGAAAGGTCCTTTGATGTGGGCATGACCTGCACCAGATACCATTTGAGAAGGCAGGCAATGTTTGTGTTTGGTATGATGTGGGTATGATCACCCTTGATGGTCTTTACCAGGTCCCAGTGCTCAGTATTGAGCCGCACTGGGCAGGAGCAGTCCTTGCAGGTATAGTGCTGGCTCTTGAAGCCCCGGTTGGCATTATTGCAGCTGAAGATATAACTGTTGGCCACCATGGCAGGCCCACCTTTGACACTCATGATGGGAAAAAAATTTGGTAGGGTGGAAGGAACCTTAAACTTACTGTCAACATTCCAGATGTTGTGGGCCAACAGAGGGTCCCAGGGGCCAGCAGGAGCATGGCAGAAGCCAGGGAAGTAATTGGGGTGGGGCTTTATATCATCCCCAGATGAGCTTGAAGGGGGGAGTTTGATGGTTGGGGAAGCAGAAGGGGGACTATTGTGGTGCTCCTTATGTGCAGGAGACCTATCCTTGGGTGGGGTCTTTTTGGCTTGGCGGCGCTTCTTGGTTGGCTCCTTGTCAGAAGCTGAGTTGTAGAAACTGTGGTCAGTAACTGAACCACCAGTTTCCTTTCCCCCAGTGGAGTGAGCAGGGCTCTTCTTAGGAGAGGGCTCAGGGAAGGCTTTGGGGATGGTTTGGGAGTGGCCTTCTTTGATGAGACAGGCTTCTTCTTGGTGGCTTTGGTTGGCATAGAGGAACACTTGGTTCCTTTGGGCTGCTTAGAGGTTTTTTGTCCTAAAATAATAAGTAAAGGGTTTAAAATAAAGCAATGTATTTAAAAAACAAACAAAACAACTTAAAAAACATAGTATATAAAAATTAAATCTTATAGGATTTTTATTGGCATTTAAAAGTTAAAAAATACTTGCATAGTTTTTATTTTAATAAAGTTATAAATAACAAGTTAAAAGTTAAGGGAAAAATTTAAAATTATTATGTTTAGATATAGATTTTATTTTTAAAAATTAGAAAATATGGAAGAAAAAAATTAAAATACAACATATCAAAAAATCAGAAGTTTTTATTATGTAAAACATAAAGTTTTATATGTAAGAACTGAAAAGTGTTGACATTATGAGTTACAATTGGTAAAAAAAGCTGAATTCTCACTGTTGATTACTAAAATTGTAGAAACTATTTTTGACAACATTCTCACTGTCAACATTTTTTTGAAAATTTACTATGAAAAAACATAGTAAACTTAATTAAATTTACGCGGGCTAGCAAAAATTAACCTTTTTCTGTGTATTTTTGCTCACATAATAAAATTGAAAAAAACATATTAAAATAAGTTAAAAAATAATCAAAGTTCTTTATTTCTTTATTAAAAATTATATTTGGGTAGTGGTAATATGATATTTTACCATTTGGTATACTAAAAGTTGTTAACACTTTGGTTAAGATAATGAAAAGGGTAAAGTGTCTACAACGTCACTTACAACATTCTTTATATGAGGTGACATATTAGTTTAAGCTTAATTGTGCCACTCTAATTTGCTTAACTCCACCCTGGCAGATGATCACAAGCAAATAAATGACATTTCTGAGTGTCAACATTATTTTTAATAATAAATTCTGTAGTAACTTACATAGTAACTCACGCTTAAATTATTGGATCACCGTTAGCCACAAATCCACTTAATATATTAAAGCCGGAATAAGTGCCACATATATTTATAAAATGAACCTTTTAACAATCAACTGTATGTGCACTGTCTTTTTCTATATATTAATTTAATAAAAAAATATTTTTAAATGTGCACTTAATTTTTTTACTATAGATGTTTCAGTTTTAGTATTAAAAATAAGTTTGGCTTAAAAAGTGTCAACATTGACACTTTTACGTTGTGAAAACAAATGAAAAATAAACTAATTTTTATTAGTAAAAGTAAAGGAAAAATCTGGTTAAATCAAGTTTTTAATTAAGCTTAATATTAAATTGTGTTGAGATTGCCACAATTTTTTCATGTTTTCTGGGTTTGCACCCCTGAACACTTTAAAAAAAGAATTAAGCTAGCACAACTAGCAAAAAACAGAAGATTTAGAGTTTGAGTTGACAGTGACCATGTTGACAAAGTGTTGCCATGGGCGCTGTGGCCCCATTAACTGGAACTGCTATAATCAGGTTAAAGACAGTGTAACTAAGACACCTCATCACTTGAAGGTTGGTACAATCAATTTTCCTGCCTGCTTAAGGTAAAGAAGCGAAGTTTAATTGTGATTATCAACAATGTTAAGATCTGGTGTGTCCATGGGGACCAGCTTTACCCTCAGGCCATCAAAAGCAAAGCTGTTGTATCTAAGCATGCAGACCAGCAGGTCAAGTTTTCAAGTATTACTAAGGAGGGTATGACTTATTACACCAGAGAAGGCTGCCTTATCCATCTCAATGGCATTGTCAAGACTCTTGGGGGTGAAGCCTGATCAATTTGCTATTCTATTAAATACTTTAAATTCAGAACCTAAACATAAAAATGTGGGATCATCAAATCCTTGGTCCAAATTTCAAATCATGTTTGCAGGTAACTCAGCTGAGTGAAAAATAAAATATTTAATAAAAGCAACCATTTAATTTGATTTTTCTTGATTTATTTAAAGTGGAAAATTTTCAATCCCTTGAGAAGATAACTCAACTATCTAAAGGCAAAACACAACAAGCAAATGCAGGATACATGAATAAGAAATTCAGGATTCTAGTGTTCAATGGAAACTGCCAGAATTAACTCATTTCACAAATTGACTTACTGAATGTTAACAATTTTTCAAAATTCAGTAAGTCAACATTATTTTAGTATTTATCTGCCAGAATCAGACATTTCAAAAACTAAGCTAAATTTTTCATAGTGAATTATTAAGTCATAATTTCAAAATTAAAAAGAAACAGTCAGAATGTCAGCATCATTTAAAACAAAGGCTTAATTTCAATCCAAAAACTAATATAATTTACTATGAAAATGTAAGTTTCTTTGTACTTTTACATTAAGATTGACTCCAGCAAGTAATATCTGGATGTTGACCCCAAATAAGAATCCATAAATTTCTTAATAAAATATACAATACTCTAAAAATAACTACTTTTTATATTTATACTACTATTTTTATTAAATATTTATTAAGATAAGTATTGAACAAAAACATATGCCAACTTTCATAGTGTTCTTTGTATTATTTAGATATTTACTGTTATTTTAAACTCACTAGATAAACTATAGCTTATTTCCAGAAGTCCACTTAAGCCAAAAACATATGTTAAAACTAGAATTTATATATGTATTTATAATGTCAACTTTGTGTCAAAATGATGCTTCACCTAAATTGCAACAAAGGGGTTTGGCTAAGCAAAAAAAGTGACATAATTTAAGCAAGACTTAATAGGAGAGTTACTATAAAAGAACACTGACTGCCTCCATGTTGACACCTTCACTGGTTTATTAATAAAACACTGCCACTTAAAAAAAAGCACACATACAATGGTATGATAATTCAGGCCAAAGTACCCAGGGCTGTACTTTAGAATTCCCTCTACAACCACTATCATTTAGTTTTAACACAGTAGCTTTAAAAGCTATGGCAACAACCAAAAATACCTCAGATTTAAACAAAATGATTTCAGATTTGAACAAAATCCAACTATCAGGTTAAAATATAAACTCTGTTAACAGGATTTTTGGCGTTAATGGGCAAAATGAGTCAACACAGCAAAGAAGTGCTCACGCGCAAAGCAGAACTATTCAAAATACAATCCAAAATGCATTGATTCACAAAAAAATGGTGTGAGTTGACTTTCAGTGTACATATGCTTACTATGTGAATCAGTGACAAAATACACCCAAGCAAGGTGAGTCAAAACTTAATCCAAAAACAAAACACAATAGCAACTCACTATGTAAACAAAATCACTCAATCAGTGTGTGCAATGGATTGTAATCAAGAATGATACCAAGGTATCTAAAATAAGACACAAGGTCTGAAACATAAATTTTAAAAATATTGTGTTGGGTGCTCAATTTGGCGTAAAATCTGGGAAAATGGGAGTAAATTATTTCAGGTATTATAAAATGGGTGTGTTAAAACCAAAAAAAAATAACTAATAAATAAAAATCTATAATTGGGATATTGGGTGGGAAAATTTTAAATAAATATCCATATTCAGATAACAGCAAAAATTAAAATTAGGGAGTAGCTTAATTAAAATTTATTTAGTATTTTATTAAATTTAAAATGAAAGGTACACAACAACAGAGTGAAATTGTACCTGTTGTGTGCTGCAGTTGCGGTTGCCCCTGCAGGTCAAAGAACAGAGTTAGTGCAACCCAAGTGCCTACTCAGGAAGGAGATGGAAGAGGAGAGTTTGATAGTGACACTGCACTGGCACAGCCGGTTCAAGGAGCACAAGCTGCTAGAGTGCAGAGCATCAACCCTTGGGTCCCCAAGCTGACCCAGAAGCCCACCAAGGTTACCACAACAAAAACAGTTAAAAACAAGGAGATAGAACTTACTTCATATGTGTTTGATGTTGTGTACCGCCAAGAGTTGGTCCCGTCAGCCATGCTGGAGAAGGTGAAGCATGTACTCAACACTAGCTATGAGCCCTACGTCAGCAATGGAAACCAGTAAGAGGACAAAAGCCCAAGTTCTACGGAACTGATGAGGAACAACTGGTGTTAAAAAAGGTTGCAGCCTTCTATACCAAGGTACCTATGCCCTGTGTTGTGCCCAATGTCAATAAGACAATCCCCACTTCTAAAAAGCCTGCCCAGAAGCACATTCACGATATAAAACACATCATCCTGCTTAAGCTAATGCGGGAATCTGGCAATTATAAGGCAGCCACGGCTCTTGTTAGGGTGGATACCAAGCCTGCCTTGAAGACCTTCAACAAGTTCATTGATACTGTCTGAGTCCTTGCCGCAGAGAAATCCTTGCACATGTCAACCATGCTCACCAAGGAGCACAAATGGGCAATCCCCAGTGGATAACCCAAGATTGCCATCTTGAACTAGCAAATATAAAGGCCAAGGTCAAATCTACTTTTGGGGGTGAGACCTTAATTTCCTTTTACTATCATCTGTCAAGGGAATGTAATTTTCCTGGAAAAAGCTTGGGGTATTCCCCTACAATTGTAATAGCCCAGCCAACATTGACGTCCATAAAAAATACACAGAGGCTTACACTGCCCTCAAAGCCAAGGGGATAGTCAAATTCCATTATATTGACAAATCAGCATTTGCCTTGTCAATGCGCAATGGGTATAGGTATGTCCCCAAATGCTCAAATGACAGGATGGCTTGGCGTGCTGCAGTCCGCACCACAGCCTATTTGATTGTGGCTCTTCTTGGTCCAAAGGGGTGGAGCTGTATAAAAATGATATTGGGTTCTCATAATAGCTGTACCCTTCTATCATTCCTCAGATTGGTCCAGGAGCACCTGAGGCGCACCAGCCCAGGCTTCACCATTGTAATTGTGCTGGACAACGTTGGTCTCCATAAGGTGGCTGATATTCTTGAGGAATTCCCAATGATTGACACTATCATCACAGTGGGCCCCCATCAATTGGCCATGGCAAATTTTCACCTTTTCTTCCTCCTGCTGATTTGCCCTTCCTAAATCCCATCAAAGAAGTCTTTGGGCGGCTCAAGCAAGTTGTCAAGCAAGGGACCCCAACTGGGACTGAGGACCTCTTTAATTTGCTGCAGGTTGGGATCCACACTCTCCCAGCTGAGACTGTGGCCAAATTCTATGGCCACACTGATTTGTTCATCCCCACGTGCCTTGCCAAACAGCCAATTAATTAAAGGCTCATCTTGTCCAACTTTTTTTATATTCTCTAATTTACTATTTAAGATTTATTAATTATCATTTTATATTTAGAAGCTTTTAATCCCACAGTCACATTCAGCGGGAACATCAATGAAGGTTCATAATTTATTTATTTTATATTAATTTTTTATATGGCATCTAAGGTTATCCCAATGTTGCAACTGAACTAATGAGAGTTCAGTAATTGAATTGTTGAAGACAACAGTACAATGGAAAGGACAAGAATGAATAGAATAAGGTATTGTTTATTGTAGGTTATTGTGATTAATATACCATATGGGGAAAGCCACAAAGCCACAAGGGGATGGCATAGTGGGAAGTTCCATGTAAGGTTCAAAGCCAAGAAGTAACTTGTGCAGAGAGCAGCAGGTCAAATTGGTAGCACTCCAAATTAGGATTAAGTGCCCACAATCAATATTGCCATCAGATTGGTTCATGTTGTTAGATACTTCAAGGGGTGACTCATTAAGAGCCCCCTGTGTATTGTAAGATACATTAGCAGGAAAGTCTGGAAACTTGGTTGCAACACCCCCCTCTGCTCCCTGCTTGTTGTCAGACACCAGGATTGGAGTCTGCAGAAGATATGGGAAGGTCCGCATGAACAACCTTTGTGTGGGGATGGCGCAGCAGGGGAGCAAGCAATCATGGTGGAGCTTCTTGGTGTTTTCTTGGGCATCTTCAAGTTGGTAGGTATGATTGTCATAGACCACAGCTATCTTGAAGGGCCCTAGGTGGTTGGGTTCTAACTTGGCAGGATTGAGGTTGAGGGTGTAGACGGGGTCACCTACAGCATACCTTGCTCCAAGGTGCTTTGTCCCTCCTTCAATTTGTTTGTGTTAAATTTCTCAGGCTTTGGCACACCATTGGTTCAGGGATAGAGTTGACAACAGGGGGGCTTTTCAGGAAAAGTGAACCGTAAATTTCCCTGTTCAACTCCTGTCAGACTGTCAGGCGTTCCAAAGGCCAAGGCGCTGGGGCTGAACCCAGTGCCCCTGTTAATTCTTGCTTGTAAAATAAGTAGAGCATTAGATAGGTGTTCAGTCCACATGGTATTGGGGTGCTCCTGTAAGAGCTTGGCAATCAGTTGAACCAGTGAGCCATTTAATTGCTCTACGCGTCCATTGGCTTGTGGATGGTAAGGAGCCGTGACTATCCAGTGGAGTGCATTCTTAGCGCAATATGCCTTCATGACATGCCCAACAAGTTTGGGGCCACCATCTGTGATGAGACATTTGGACGCCCAAAGCAGGCCACAATTTCCTTGCCAATGAAGCAGGTGATGGTGGTGGCAGTGTGGTTAGTTGTTGCCCAGGACACTGGCCAATAAGTGAAGTAGTTGATGGCAGTTATGATGTATTTCTTTCAAAGTCTGTCTTCAGGGAGGATTCCAACAATGTCAAGGGCACATTGTTTGAAGGGTTCCATGGCTTTTATGGGCAGGACAGACTTTGGAGGTGCAGGTTTGGACGTATTCTTTTCACACAGCACACACATTTTGAGGAGATCCAAGATGTCTTGACACATGCGTAACCACCAAATCTTTTGTTTCATGATCTTGAAGAGGTTGCTCCCTCTGATGTGACCCAGGGTTTGGTGATAATGCAATATTGTGTCACCTAGTTATGTGGTGGGAATGTAAGGCGTCTTCTCACCTGTCTCTGCCTGGCAGCAGATATTGCCAGCATCAGTGGTGAACTCACTTTTGTTGTCCTTCAGCTTGGAGATGGTTACTGAGTTAAAGCCTTTGTAACAAGTTGCCTCAGGACGGAAGTAGAGCATGGGCCAGTCTGGGTCCAAGCTGTCATCTCCTGTGATAGACGATACATAAAAGTGTGAGAGGGCGTCAGCTGTGACAAGTTCCTTCCCAGGCTTGTACTCAATGCACAACTAGTAGGGGGATAGATGCTCAACCCAGCCTTCTTGGCGGCATGTCAAGTGGGACTGAATGTTGAAGTAATGAAGTGACTTGTGGTCTATCAGGACGCGGGATGGAAAGATAGCCCCTTCCAGGTAACAGCGCCACTTCTTGACGCAGTGCACAATTGCCGCTAATTCTTTATCATGAATGGGATAACATTGTTCCAAGTCAGTAAGCTTCCTGGACTCATATGCCACGGGGAGGAAGACACCATTGTCAGTTTCTACCTGTAGCACGCCCCCTATGGCCCTGTCAGAGCCGTCAGTCTCAAGTTTGTACTGGTGGTTTTGATTGGGAAACTGCAGTACAGGCGCCGTTGTAAGCCTCTGCTTCAGCGTTTTGAAGGCTTGATCTCTGACAGGAGTCCAATGAAAGCACTATTTGGTGTTGAGGAGCTTGGTGAGAGATACAATTAGCTCCCCAAAATTGGGAATGAACTTGCGCACGTAGGGAACCATGCCCAAGAATGTGCACACCTGGCCCACATTGGTGGGGGGCAGCATGCTGGTGATTGCCTTGATTTTGGCAGGGCCGGGCTTTATCCCTTGGGCAGAGATGGTGTGCCCAAGGAATAGCAGCTCCAACTTGAGGAACTTGTATTTGGAGGGTTTAGCTTTTAGCTGATTTTTCCAAAGGGTGTTGAAGACAGCACAAAGGTGTTGGAGGTTGGTGGTTTGATCTTGACTGAAGACAATAGTGTTGTCAAGGTACACAACCACACATTTCCCAATCAGTTCCTCAGATGCTTTGTTCATCAACATAGCAAAGGTGTAAGGAGTGTTGGACATTCCAAAGTTCATGACCTGACACTCAAACAACCTGTAGCGTGTGCAGAAGGCAGTTTTTGCCTCATCCCCTGGTGCAATGCAGACTTGGTTGTACCCTGCGGTGATATTGATTTTGCTAAAGACCTTCATGCCCACAAGTGTGTCAAACAGGTTGTCAATCAGTGGCAGGGGGTACTTATTCTTATCAGTCACCTCATTTAAGGTGCAGTAATCTGTGACCAGACAAAGGGACCCATCCTTCTTGGCTACAAAGAAGACAGCCACCCTGTATGGAGAGAGCAAGGAGCAAATGAAGCCATTGTCAAGCGTGTCCACAAGGTTCTGGCAAGGGTCTCATCTTCTTTTGATGTAAGACAGTATAAGGGGCGTGCCTTAGGTAACAGCCCTTGGAGTTGTACTGCATGCTGGATCTCCTGAGGAGAAGGTGGTTGGTCCAGCGTTTTGCTGAAGACTTCCTTGTACTCCTTGAGGAGTGTGGCAAGCGCAGGTGGAGGTGAAGTGGTCAAGGGAGGGGCCACAGATGGTTCAGCGCAGATAACTTTAACTGAGCATTGATTAAAGTCTAGTTTCACCCCCTTGAAGTTGTATAAGCCTGTCTCTGTTATTCTAAAAAACAACGTGTTGTGGAGTAGCTTTCTCATTTCAACAGGATAGATCCAGAAGCCCACCCCATTCCTATTGAGGGTGATAACAGATGTATCCCAGTCAATGTAGGGACAATTGTGCCAAAGCCAGTCAAGGCCAGCTATTACGTTGTGGCTGAGCCCTGCAATGATTGGCCCAGAAAGCTTAACCTGGAAATTATCCATTCTCACAGAGAAGGGTACTGTCTCATGGGTAATTGCCACTCTACAGGAATCAGCTACTTGTACTGCCTTAAACCTGCTGGGCACTTGATCCAGTTGTTGGGAGTCAGCAAACGCCTGGTCCACCATAGTGTGGTTGGCCCTGGTACCTACCAATAGTTTGTGAGTATTCCCACAAAAATGGAAGGGATAGGCTAAGCAGGTTACTTTATTTGAAGAGTGGCTCACTTGAAGCACAGGGTTGTCACTGTGAACCTGGAAGACATTAAGGGTTTCAACTTTGTGGATACTGTAGTTGCAGGGATTCTTTACAAGCAGGGATTGAGAGGAAGGGTCAAGTGGGGTTGTAGAACCTCTTGTAGCTACAGCCCCCAGGCTTTTCCCTGGTCCTCAATTTGTGCTAGCTGGAGTTCCATCTTGTGGGGGCGTTTGCTTCCATTTTGCTGCTGACAGGGCTGGCGGCGGCCCACTTGGTTGAGGCCACTGCCAGGTGTTGCACAAGGTTGAGGCAGAGCATCACTAATACGGCAGAAGCCTATTGAAGCCTGATTGTTGGCCTCCACAATGGCATTGTAGCAGTCATTAATGGAGGTGCAACAACACACAGGACCCACTTACAGATATGGGGCTTGGGCTCATTGATTATTAGGGTCAAAAGCATGGCATTTCTGTCAGTTACAGCTTTGGAGGCGTCAGAAAGAGCTGGTTGCCAGGCAGCAAGGAACTCAGGAACAGATCCAGTCTGTTTGATTGAAAGAAGGGGAGTTCTTACCACAATGGACGAGAAGGTTTTGCTGTAGCAGGACTTCACAGCGTCCCAGAATGCCGCCCAGGTGACTTCAATTTCCTGACTGGCCCAGTTGGTAAACCACACAGCGGCAGGCCCTGTGAGGCGCTCAGACGCAGTGGCAACCCACACGGGTTCAGGAAACTGGCAGATACAAAGGCAGGTTTTGGTGGATTGAAGTCAACTGACAATGTTGGCTCCCCTGACCCCACCCGCAAAGGTTTCCAGCTGAAGATTGAGCATGCACTGTGAGAGGTCTGACTGGGGAGGGGTGATGCTGGCGTCACGCTGTCCAAGGCAGAGCCAATTATAAACACTTGTAAGGACTAGCTGGTCTTGGTAAATACATACCTGTTGGGGATGTCCCCCTCAGGGATTGGCAGGAAAGCCTCTGGATGGGAAGTAGCCATACGGCCCGTACTCTGTCCTTTCTTAGAGGGAATTTTGTTTTAGGTAGGTCGTGAACCTACTGCTGCTACCACTGTTGCAACTGAACCAATGAGAGTTCAGTATTTGAATTGGGGAAGACAACAGTCCAATGGAAAGGACAAGAATGAATAGAATAAGGTATTATTTATTGTAGAATATTGTGATTAATATATCATATGGGGAAAGCCACAAGACCACAAGGGGGTGGCATAGTGGGAAGTTTCATGTAAGGTTTGAAGCTGAGGAATAACTTGTGCAGAGATCAGCAGTTCAGATTGGTAGTGCTCCTAATTAGGATGAAGTGCCCACAATTCAATATTGCCATCAGATTAGTTCATGTTGTTAGATACTGTGGTGCTCAAGGGTTGGAGGGATGGTTTGAGAGTAGCTGAGCAACTGGAAACACAACAGGACTATTATCTTCTTACTCAACAGAACCTCTATTTTTGGGCTCTGCAAGTAGTCTAAGATTTGTAAGTCAATTGTTGTGTATGTGTATAATTCTTGTTTATTGGGGACTCCTGGGGGTCTTTTTATACTTGGAGGGGAGGTGGGAAAAGAAAGGGTGGGTCATGCTGACTAGGGTCTATACTATCAGGCAATGAGCTTATTCTTGGAGGGCTGAAACATACTGGGGAATATTCAGAAAGAAATGGGTTGGATTAGGCAAGAAGTGAACATTTGGGGATGTGATCTGAAGTCAGGTGGTTGCAGCACATAGTAGGGCCGTCTCTGGGGAATTGAGTGTAGAATAAGGTTTCAGACTACTCTCTTTCAGGGTTACCACTTTGGAAAAAAGAGAGGCAAAAGATAACTATACCAATTTACATAGTGGGCATGAGCAATGCATTGATGGGTCCTTAATTGTCATATATAAACCTCTTTTGATGGGTCACCAATCAATGCATCTGCGGCTAGCTGCTGATGCTCTAATTGGTCACTAATTGCCATATGAAAATCCATTCTGATGGGTCACTCTCTGAAACATCTGCGGCTAGCCGCTGGTGCGTCAATTGGTCTATAATTGGAGACAACACTATGTAATTTAGAGGGTTATCTTCCAATTATAATAACAAAAAAGGGCAGCAGTTCCCCTTATACTTTCCCAAATAAGGAAGCATTCCAAATAAGGCAATACTAGGGGGTTGGCACCCAGCACCACAGATACGTCAAGGGGTGACTCATTGAGCACCCCCTGTGTATTGTAAGATACATTAGCAAGCAAGTCTGGAAGCTTGGTTGCAACACCAAACACTTGATACTAGATTACACAAATATATTTATATCACTCTTATTAAATAAATATAAAAATGGAATTAAAAAATTAAATTTATAATTTAAAAATAGGAAGTATATTTTATTAAAGTAAATATATTATTATGCTTTTATGAAAACCTTCTCCGGGATTTATTTTGCAAAACTTGTCTGCTAAAATAAAAATTATAAAAAATTATTTATAATAAAAATAATCTAGAATGTAAATATATTTATTGGAAAAGAGAGTTTTAAGAGCGCTTGTAATGGGTTTGGCGGTATATATCCACCCTGCAATGGAGGTGGCACACAACTTCCACTGCCACACTGTGTACAGTGGATACACCCTTATTGAAATATTCACAGCGGCTGGTAAAAGGGAGTATTGTTAGATGAGAATGCAGGGGCATCTTTTCTGGTGGGGTTGCAAACCTATAGATTCCTGCCAGGATCAGGGCGTCTTGGATTACGTGGTCAACCAAGTCATAACCCAGGGGGACCTTCTTCCCATCCAGGGAGATTCTGGCCTTGCCAATCCCAAGAAGGACCCCATCCAGGTCTTCTACAGACACACCCATCCCAAAGTAGAAAAGGAACCCCTGGTAAACCACAAGGTGAAGCCTTTGCCCAGCAAAGGCTTCAGTAAACTTGCAAAGTTTGTTGTATACTGTGCTGATCTTCTTCTCATGCTTTGTCTTTGCAAAAGTCAGCTCCATGGCTGCAGGGAACCCCGTCTCATTGGCACTCCAGGCCAGCTCAAAGTCCGCCAGGAGGATCTTGGTCTTCTTTACAGCTGTTGCGTCTGCAACAGCCAATTTACCCACCGCGCGCCCAAAGTTCTCCAGCAGGTAAGACAGGGTGTGCTCCACCGGGAAGCAGAAGCAAGCAGCCACATGGGCCCAGCCCATCTCCGGAACATTCTTGAATGGGAGCGTCTCCAGAATGTCCTAAACAAGCTCAATGGAGTTTACACAGTAAACTCCTCTGAGAACCACCAGGTCCAGGCAGACCAGTTGGGCATTCTTTTAGGCAGTAACTGCCCACTTGGATGCCCCCTTGGCATGCGTTAGCTCAGCCAATGCCTCCTAGACATTGGAAAGGTACCATGAACGCAGTCCTCCAGCTCCCACAAGACAGGGGGGACAGAAATAACTGCCTTGCCACATGATTGGCGTAATTGGCGTAGAAGGTGGGGGGGAAGGGACCAGGACCCAGCAGAGTTCACTGTCAATATTTTCTACAAAAAAGGTAAGTATTTGGAAATTTTTATTAATTTTATTTTTTTATGTACCTTTGCGGGTTTCCTCCTTGCCTGCGGCTTTGGCAGGCTTTGTCATTCTTGACACAAGCAATTGCGCTGGCAATTTGGTGTCCACAGTTCTTGTGCACTTTGCAGGTTTGAGATGTTCATACATCTCAGGGTTGTTGACCCAGATGGACGGCGCAGAGAGGGGAAAGGACTTGAATTTGAGGCCTTCTACCACAGGTTTTTGGACATTTAAGGTGTGTTCAATGATTTTTTTGGATGTGTCTGGAATCTTGGCCATGAGTGCCTTGGCAGACCTCTTTTCAATTTTTTCCCCTGTAAGGACAGCAGCCTTGACTTCTGCCTTGATCTTGCGGTCAATTTCTTTAATTTTGGCAATTGTCAAGTCAAGGTCTTTGAGTAGTTTTCAAGTTCTCCCATATGATTTTTTTACTAACTTTTACATATGTTTTTATAGCTTTCACCCCAATAAAATCTGTATTATTTTGATACTGTTGCCTCTTTGTTTATTCTTTTTTGTTTTCCCATCTACTACATTATCCCATCTTATTACCCATTGTGTATATGTTTTACGCTTAACTCAATATATGTTATTTGCTTTGTATTGGCATTGTTTCCTTAATTACCATATTATTTTTGGTGCTTTGCACTGCCCCTTATGATAATATTAATAACAATTTGGTGATCAGCTAAATTTGAATTATAAAATTATAGGTTAACTGTGTTTAGATAAAGTTGTTACTGATCCAAATTCAAAACTTTAATGATAAACTTTAGTTTTGAATTTGGATCAGTAACAACTTTATCTAAATACAGTTAACCTATAATTTTATAATTCAAATTTAGCTGATCACCAAATTGTTGTTAATATTATCACAAGGGGCAATGCAAAACGCCAAAAATAAGTGTTCTTGATCTAGATACATGGCATAGTGAATATATGATTTTATAGAGATAAGCTGAACATAAAAAATAAAACCAACTATAAACAAAGAGGACATGTGCAATTAAAATTCAAAATAAAGATAATATAAATAGAAATTTTTTGTTGACAGGGGGTTTATTGTGGCAGGGAAGAGTGATGTCTAGTAGGCAGAATAGTGTGTGAAGGAAGATATAGAGGCGGTGCTGGCCTGGGGGGTCTGGGATTGGATGGATGGGGCTGGAAGGTGGGGGGTAGTGGTGGTGGGGGTAGGGGTATGAGAATTTTGTGTGATGGACACCATATACCTCTTGGCATATTCCTCATCTGTTATTGCCTCAATTGGCTAGTAGGTGGCTGTAGCACAAGGTGGGAGGAGCTTATCCTTATGTGATTGGTTTTCCATGTTCACATGGAAAACCATTTGCGCAAACAAGTCAGCCATCATTTGGTGACCAAAGAGAGAATTATGGTCAAGGACTCCAAGAAAGAGGTTGTTGAAAGCCTGAGGGCGGCGCTCCTGAAGTGTATCTCCAATGTTAAAGAAAACAACATCACCCATATAGATGTCTACATAGCCAGCTGGGTACAGAGAGGCCTGGTGCCTGTGTTGCTGGATGACCTCAAGGGCGGTGGAGCTACCCTCTATCTGGTGGCTCAAGAAAACCGGTTCTTGGAATTTGAGCCATCCCAGGAGTCAAGTGATCCACCAAGGATGTGGCTGTACTTGTAGTCATTGGTGAAATCTGGGTTTTTCCAATAATATACAGAACTCTTGGCTGAAACAGCCAGAAACGCACCAATTAAAGTCCCCTTCTTGACCTTCTTCATTCCTTTTTGAGTGATGGCTTTTCCTTGTTTGCCAAAATCATCAAAAGCTCTTGGTAGCTTGTAGTAGGAGATGGACATGAAGTCATCTGTTAGACTAGTCAAGCATTGCACCAGGATTAAATGATGGCCTGATCATACAGGAAATCCTCTGCACCATCCCATTGGTTGCCAGCAAAATTGGTCAGCACATAGAATGACACCACCTTCCCATACATCCAGAGCTGCACCATGCACTCAGACACCCAAATGCCATGGTGCGCAAGTTGCTTCCAGACCTGGATCAAGGGAAGCTTGGGGTCCTGCTGCAATAGATCAAGCATGATTGGGTATGCCTCATTGATTTGGGACTTATGGGGCCTTCTTGGGCTTCTTGGCTGTCCTGATCAGATTCCCCTTGTTCATTAGGTTGTTGAACTCCTGCATTATGGTGGCTTAGGTAAATTTTAATTGGTCAGCAATCTGATCCCAGGACAGACCCTGCAGGTTCAGTGCCACAATTTCCTGGAGAATTTGGGAGGTGATGATTTGTTGCTTGGGGCGCTGGGCCGTAGGAGCTGAAGCCTGATTAGCTGAGGGGGGCAGGTTGGCCAGTGGCAGGAAGTTGTTCCAAATCAAGGTTGTCATCCTGATTAGTTGGTTAACAGGCAGCTTGTGTGGGGGTGTGTATGGGAGCAGGGGCAGAGCTAGACACAAAGTGACTATTGAACAAGTCAAAGTCAAACAGATCAGGGGTCAGGTACAGGTCAGCTTCCTTGTTACCCGCCTCAAAGACTTGGGTGTAAACGGGTGCCTCCACACTCTGAACCTCACCTCCATTGAAGCTGGCTTAGTTGCTGGCACTGTTGAAAATGTTGTTGCTATTGAAAACCATCTTAAAATAAAACCTAGGATAAAACCACTAAAAGTAGAAATTTTAAAAAAATTTGATTTATTTTTATTGTAATCTTGAGACCATATTTGGAAGGTTCTCAAAACCATTCCATACAAATCAGGAGCCATAAAAATGAATAAAATGCCTCTGTTCCTAAATTAGATAGCTGTTGATTGGCTGTTAAACTGTTATTTTTCTATTTTAGGCTGCTCATACTACACATCTTGTGTGACTCCATTTTGTTTTGTGCTTGTGGAATCTTGCTTCTAGATTGCTCAAATTTTTTTTTCATTTTAGTCCTTCTGTTGGTGCATCATATGAATCCTGATTGGAGTATAATATACTCCAGAACAGCATCCATCCATCTCAATTGCCGTCAGTTCATTTTGTTTGTGGTTTGAACTACACTGCTTGATGTTTGATATAATTTTGTATAATGAGCTAGTGAAATTTTGTTTTCTGTTTGACAGTTCATTTACTAACTGATTTTTTTAAATTAATTGAATTCTGAATCTTGCGCAACTTGGATTTTGTTCAAATCTGAAATCTTTATGTTTAAATCTGAGGTATTTTTGGTTGTTACCATAGCTTTTAAAACTACTGTAAGCTACATAGGCAAATATTTATTTTTTTAAATTTAAAAATAATTAATTTCAGCCTTAAAAACAAACTCTGGAAAATATTAACTAAGTTTTTAAAGTGATTTATATAGTGTTTTTCTAGTTTAATGCTGACTGTCAGTATGCTGACAGTCAAAATTAAAGTGTTTTTTTATGCTGAAAAGTAAATTAAATATTTTTGACTATTGTGACTACCAGAATGTCAAATTTTTATTTAAACATGGTTTTTTCCTATTCTTTACTAATAAACTAGCTCTAAAATTACTTTCCATACTTCTATAAACTATTTACTTAATAATAAAATTTAAAACAAGTTTTTTAGTTAATTTTATTCATGTTTCACATGATTATTCTTACTCTATGAACTCTACTCTAATTATTGTAGGAAAAATCTTCCAAGAAGCCACAAAAGAACCCCATGTCAACCAAAAAAGTACCCAAAGCCTCTGGAAAGACCCAAGTTCCCTACCCCAACAAAAAATCAGCCAAAGAGCCCTCAAAGGAATAGAAGAGAAAGAAGAAGAACCCAGAACCTGAAAGCAAAGGGCCCTCCTCTGACCCCTCCTCTTCTCCAAGCTGGTACCAATCAGAAAAGATGAGGTCCCACTAAACAAGCAAGGAAGAAAGAAGATACCCAAGAGTTCAGAACCCCAGCCAAGCCAAGATGAATCAAGCTCAAAGGAATCAAGCCCCAAGGAATCAAGCTCATCCCAGTCCAATAAGTGCAAGAATCCAACTCCAGATAATTCTCCTCCACCACCCAAGGAATCTGCACCTAAATCCTCCTCATCAAGTATCAATAAAGAAGATCCTGATCATTACCTGTCTGAATATCATCAAGCACCAATTGGCCCATAGGATCCCCTAAAGGTTCACAATATATGTAACGTCAAAGGAGTGTTTAAGCTCCCAAAGAAGTTCCCTTGGGTTTTCCCTCTAATGTCTGTCAAAGGAGGTACAAGTTTAGTATGTGATGGCTATGTTTTTAATCACAACAATCAAAAGAGAGAAGAAAGAAGCAAGCATTATGTGTGTGAAGATAGAAGCTGCGCTGCCAGGATCAACACAGAAAGATGGGATAAAGCCACTAGTGAAAAAGGAGAGCACACATGCAATGCTCCAATTAATCTTATTGAAAAGCTTCTAAAGTGGTATCTCTACCAAATGGTCCCAGTCTCTAAAGATGTAAAGGCTTCTGATCTGGCAGTTAAGGCCATAAAACATCTAAGTAATGAGAGCCTGAAGCTCATCCCAGACTGCAACCAGTTAGTGAAGTACATATGTGACAAATGCCATAATCTAGTCCCCTATAAAAAATCTGCCATGGTCCAAGGAGAGTTAGTCTTGACAGAGGAGTTGAAGATGTTCAATGGTGATGAGGTATTCCTTTTACATGATGATGGGCCTACATCAGAGGCAAGAATTATATCCTATGATGCACAACAGAACCTGGAGCAGTTAAGAGATTCAGAGACCTGGTTATGGGATGGTACATTTGCAGTATGCCCCACCTTTTTTTACCAACTATGGATTGTACATTCCCATATTGAAGGCAAGGTGCTTCCATTTGCCTACTTTCTGCTTCCTGGGACAACAGAAGAGATCTACACAAGGGCATTTAAAATTCTTCAGGAGGGCATCAAAGCCCTATCCAGTAATAAAAAGAGTCCCCCTGGCCATAACACTAGAGCCAATCCAGATGATGATGAAAAGGATGAAGCCACCCTTGCCGCAGAACAAGAAGCTCATGATAGAGCACTTGGTCCCTCAACTATAATTATGGACTATGAAACTGCCCAGTATAACGCTTTTATAAATACCTTTGATGGAGAGGTCCAGGGGTGTTTTTTCCATTATCAACAGGCAACTAAAGGGTCTACCTGAGCTCAGCAAGCTCCACTGTCTAGATACATCAGGAAAGTGTAAGCTCTTAATTCAGCAGTTTGTATCACTAGCCTTTGTAAAGCCAGAGAATACCAGACAAGCCTTTGACCTCCTATGCCAGGATCCATATGCCAAGAAACATGAGGATATCTTCTATCCTTTCATTGAATATTAAAAACCACAGTGGATTGGACGTAAGGTCACTAAGCGCTGGAGCAAGCCAAGAGCCAAAGCCAACTAGAACTGCTACCAGGCAGTTCTTAAGGATGAGATGAAAACTAATTCATCTTTGGAGGGCTGGCATAAGCATAATATTCCTCCTTTGTAATTAAGCCCAGATATAACACCTTCTATAAGCACCTAAAAGTTCAACAGGGGAAGACTGTTGCATCCATCAGAGATATTGAGAACCACCCATCCAAGAAGAAGAGAAACACCAAAGAAAAACAATATCAAGAGAAGATTAAGGACATTGTCAAAGCCAAATATAAGCTTTCAGAGATTAGGGTATACATCAAGAAAATTATCACAGTTCTTAATGGCAACCAGGTGATCACAGTCTAGCTTTGAATTAAATTTATTGATTATTGCCTAATTTTGTATATAGTTCTTATATGTTTAGTATAATACTTTTAAATAAATAGTTATTCTAGATAAGTCATTAATAATTTATAATACTTTTTTTTATAAAATTGGTTAATTTTCTATTGATAGCTTGATGCCTTAGACTGTATTATATGGCCTATATTGGTATTTTACTAGTAAATTATGTTTTTTGTAGTTTTCAATATAGAAAAACTTATGTTACTGTTTCTGATTATTATATTTTCCTATAATATGTAAGTTTTTATGTAGTACCTTTTTTCTATATTGAATTATTTATCTTTATAAGTGGGAAAAATATTTTATAGTAAAGATAGCTAAGTTTATAGTGAATTATTTTTGAAATGTCTTTTTATAAATTTTTTAATTGTAATATAATTTTTTATGGACTTTTTAAATCTATGTTGTCACATTACCCTAAATAGTATTTTGAAGCTTAATTTTTATTAAGTAAAATGTTCAGGAAACAGATTTCTGCTTATTAAAAAAGTGTCAACATTTAGTAGTCTGCATGAGTAAAAACTTAATTCTGACTTTCCAATGCTGTTGACATTAAAGTATTTTTAATTATGATTGTCAACATATAGTAATTCAACTTGAAGAATGAGTTAATTATGGCAGTTATCCCCACAATTTGGTATTTCCTGTAAGTATAACAAGTCATAGACAGCATGAAATTAGTAACAAATATAAAATTGCGTGAATTTCAAATCCAAGAACCAAATTCCAAATCATATTTGGGGTGAATTTGAATAAATATAAGTTATAGGCATCTCAAACAGGAAGTCAAAGAATCTAGAGTGAATTTGTGCTAATTTTTTTAGGGATCATAGGCATTCTCAAAAACCACCCTATTTCATTCTAGGATGTCTAAAATTTAGATGCTTGACTACAGTAGATTTTAGAAAACACTAATAATAAAATAGAATTATATATTACAATCTATTTTTATCCTGTTGCCTTTTCATTGGTGTGTTGATAGTTCATTTGCTGTTGATAATGTACTTTCATTTAATTGAATAGTTTCATCTCCAGTTGCCTTGGCAATAGGAAATCAAGTTTCCTCTGTGAGAGAGGGGGGCTAAACTAACTAAGTTTGGCTCTCATCCTGGTGAAACAAACCACCATGATGCTGTCCAGTGGATTAATGGGACAGCCACTCTAAGAGGGGATCAGAGGGAGAACACCAGGGACAGTCAAGGAAAGTAGGCATTCAGTCCCATCAACATGAGACCAGTGAGTAACCAAGAAGCACGAGAAGGAACATGGGTCAGGGCTTCAGGCACCTGAAGAAGAACAGGGTTGTTAATCTCCAGTAGAGGATGGGGAGTGGAAGACACTACCTTGGTAAAAGGAGTGAGCAAGATGAGATCAAAAGAATAAAAGTCTAGGTTGTTGCATGTCAAACTCTTGGCCAAAGCCTATCCTGAGGTAAGAAGACTACCCAGGGGGTCAAGAGGCTGGAGGGGTTGTCACCCACAAGGCACACAGAAGAGAGGAGTTGACTCCAAAAGTCTGGGAAGGTTGACCAAAGAAGCAACAGAAACGGAGCCAAGGAAAACACTACAAACTTGAGAGAAGGGAGGAACATTTTTGGAAACCCTGGGAAATTTGGAGCCAAAAAGAGTGCTTTCCACACCCAAAAGAGATAATTTTAGGTGCTACTTGTGTAGCTGTGAGCAACTTGGTAAGAAAATGAATTTTGAGGCTCAGTGGGACCTTGGAGGTAGTCTCAGGTGACTTGGACGTTAAAAAGAAGGGGATCAGGTTCAAAAAGGAAGCAGAAACAAGTAAACTTTGACTTAAAGTAAGTATTATACTAATTTTTAACTTGATTCCTAGATTTAAACTGTCTTTTTTAAAGCTTAAGTGATCAGAACAATTACTATATTCTAACACTTCTTCTGGGGGATTCAGAAAGGCCACCAGGTTTGAACAGGACCAGTTAAAGGTGATGATTAATAAGAAAATTGCTAACACTATTTAAAATTTCAAGGAACTCTAAGTACAGAGTTCAAAACTAAAAAACGAATTTAAACAGTGTAGCAATAAACTCTAAGTTTTAATAAAATAAGAGAATCAATAGGCAGGGGACTGGAAGTCCCCTTATTATGTTTAAAGGGATATGTTACAGAATGGTCAATCACATGACCACCTGAACAGAATCTAATTGGCCAGAGGAGAAATTTTGCTGACCTAAGTCAGGGGAGCTGGGGGATTTCATACTGATTTCCAGGGTACCATCTGATTGGCTGGAGCTGACTTTAGACATTTGTGAATCTTTTGACTTTGTGGACGTTGATATGGCATCACTTTGTTGAGCAAACTTGGGTTATTGTTAGTATGTTCAAAGCTACAGAAAGATGTTAGCCTTGCCAATGCACTCTACCTAATCCTAAGCAAGAGAACTGCAGACTACAATAGAATATAACTTTGAAGATAATTATGTATATTGAAGCTGGAGTACAATCTAGCCCGCAGCTGCAATCAATCCAGATGTAACTAAGAACTTGTTATCATCCTTTCAGGTGTCTGTATCAATATATACTGCAACATCCTTCTTCTTGTCCTTTAAGACAGTTCTCTATGGCTAACTTTGAAATAGGTCCATCCTTGCTGGGTGTGCCTATCCTGATTGGGTGTCCCTGGCACGTGTGTTGCTACTGGCCTCAACAAGGTGTACATGGCACTTCAGCTATAGCCTGCGCTATCCTTGAGCTAGCCTACTGGCAGTTATCAATTATCTGTATCTTTACGCGCATATTATGGCACTGAGAAAACTACACCGTATTTGGTTGACACTTAGAAACAGTCTCAGTTATATCCTCTTACATTGGAAGGTAGAATTCTGGTATTCCTGCTTTCCTTTTCTGTGCTTAATCAGTGTTTCTTTTCTGGCTGGCAAGCCTTTTGCTTATTAATATGACTGTTTGAATTTGGGATTATATACCATATAATAGCTGACTCAATCCAATATTGACTCATGGATTTTATTCTGTGTAATACTGTCCTAAACCAATAAGGAACCAATTATATGCTGTTTAATGCTGACCCAAGCTTGGTATTTTCTAGCATTATGCACATAACTTGTTTGATATATGCATAATTGCCTTTCAGGTTGGGTGGGGCTGAGGTTATACAACGTCCAGTGGGATGCAATGAGAGGTATAAAATTGATGATTTCATTGATTACACGCCATTTAATAACTGATAATCACTATAGCAGCTGACGTTTATACACTGTATAATAGCCATATCAATTATAACAAACTATTGATTATACGGTGTATAATCACTGTAATTAAGCAAATAATAATCTAGTGATTATACAGTGTGTAACTGATAAAGATCTGTGTTCAGTGATTAGCCTGATCATTTGTGGTTAATCAGCCTAATGTCATATTTCCCACCTCTTGACCATAAATAGGGAGGGTAAGAAGAGAATCAGGCATTGCAGCTTTATCAACCACGTCTTACCATCTCAGCAGTAAGGAAGAGTATCAGGAGTTCTTGGCAACCATGACAGAGGTGCGTCATCAAGAATTCAAGCACCAGAGCAAGGAGGCGCGCCGCCTCCAGTTGTATGGGTGGTGTTTGTTGCAAGCCCATGAAAATGATACTTGCTCAGAGTTATCTTTGGCCACCACTGTGGTCACAAATTCCTTCAAGCACCCCACAGCCCCATCTTGGCACAAGACGTCAAGCAGGGGATGTTAATTGGGCTTCCTCAGTGGATCCAGAAGCTTGACAGGCCAGGGAAATTTTTCCCTGCCCCCCTACTGTGCCTTATACTCCCAATCCAGCCTTGCTGGGGACTGTTGCTCTCACGTATGACCCAGATAATGCAGACTTCAAAGTAAATGTCCTGTTTTAGGGCTTTTGAGCAAGTTCCTCTTTGTCCTCCTGTCCCGTGGGAAGAGGGTGGATATTCACTCCTGTCTCCAACACTTGGAGAAATACCACCCTCCTGCTGTTTTCTCTGTGGCCCTTTGTGAGTTGGAAGGGCCCTTGGAGGGAGTCCTGGTGGAGCCTCCCTGGTCAAATGTGGCATTGTATGCTGAGTATGCCCGGGTTATTGATTTTAACTGTGCCATGGTTTGAGTCTGTTCCCGTGCTTGGGGGCCTAGTATCTAACTCTACTCAACAATGGGGGCTTCACTGTTGTGATATTAGGCTGATTGACCACAAATAATCAGGCTAATCATTGCACGCAGATCTTTATCAGTTACACGCTGTATTATCACTAGGTTATCATTTAATTAAGCGTATTAATTATACACCATATAATCATTGGTTTATTATAATTGATATGGCAGTTATACGCCGTATTATTGTTAGTTTATTATGATAGATGCAACAATTATACACCATATTATCACTAGATTATCATTCCAATGTGTAGTGATTAAGCACTGTATATTAATAGCTTATTATAATTGATATGGCTATTATACGCTGTATATACGGTAGCCAATATAGTGTTTATCATTGATTACACGGCATGTAATATTGAAATCATTAATTGTATATTGCTCATTTTATCCTACTGGACATTGTATCAACTCAGTCCCACCCAGCCTGATAGACGTACATAGTATATCAAACAAGTGATGCACATATGGCTAGAAAATACCAAGTTTGGATCAGCATCACACAGCGTATAATCTGGTTCATTATTGGTTTGGGTCAGCATTATAGAGCGGATAATATACAAGTTGATATTGGATCAAGTCTGCTATTATATAGTGTATAATCCTAAACTTGACCCGTTGCATTAATAAGCAGAAGGCTTGCCAGCCAGAAAAGGATCACTGGTTAAGCCCTGCAAATGGAATACCAGAATTCTACCTTCTAATGTAGGAGGACAGATTAGGGACCATTTATAAGTGTCAACCAAATACAGCGTAGTTTACCAGCACAATAATAGGTGTGTAAGATACAGCCAGTTAATAAATGTCAGTAGGCTAGCTCAAGAAGAGTGTAGGCTGTAGCTGAAGCGCCATGTACGCCTTGCTAAAGCCAGTAGCAGCACACGTGCCAAGGACAACCAATCAGGATAGGCGCAGCCAGAAAAGATGAACCTATTGCAAAGGTAGCCACTGAGAACTGTCTGAAAGGACAAAAAGAAGGGTGTTGCAGTATATATTGATACAGACGCCTGAAAGGATAACAAAAAGTTCTTAGTTACACCTGGATAGATTGCAGCTGCTGGCTAGATTGTACTCCAGTTTCAATAAATGTAATTATCTTCAAAGTTTTATTATATTGTAGTCTGGATTGCTCTTGCATATGATTAGGTAGAGTGCATTGGCAAGGCTAAAATCTATCTGTAGCTTTGAACATACCAGCAATAACTCAAGTTGCTCAACAAGCGTACTGACAACCAACACAATTGGCTTGCTGCTGTTACATAGAAATTGTCCCTGTCAGCAAAAGATTGTCCTTGGCCCCACCTCTGCCCAGCTTTGCTGATAAGCATGGGTATGAGATTGAATCATCAGACAGTGAGAGTGCTTCTGTCTTTTCTGTGAGTGACCCTGTGGTTGTTCACCCTCCCACAACTGTCCCTTTGGGTGTGGCTCCCCTGACCTCTGTTCCTGAGGGCCCCACTTGGGTTGGTTCCTATGATCACACACAGATTGTAGAGCTGGTCAAGACTCTACTTTGCGGGCTCTGCATCTGTCTCTCCAACCAGCCTGACCAGAACCTCAGCATCTTCTTTCACTATTGTGACCAGGAGACTTGTTGGCAGCTCTACTGGCCTTATTGTAACACTTCATTCCAAGCCCTCCAGGAGTGCCTTTCTGGAGGAGAACACACTGTGGAATACCTTGCTGGCTTTGTACAGCCTTCTGTGAAACAGCTCCAGCTTGTTGCTGCCTGCCATAATCTTGATTTATATACCCTGGGTGATGTCTTCTCTCCTGCTGTTGTGATTGGGCTGAGCAGTGGGCCACAGCCAACACCTCCTTTTTGGAGATGTGTGTTGTGGTTCTGTCTAATCAGTCCATGGGGGGAATGCTCATGCCTGTATAGATGAACTGATTGACATCCTCAACACAAAGTTCAGGTATATGGTATACAAGGCAATAGAAGCTTGTGGAACCTCTCTGGAATGGCTTCAGGATGAACAAGTTATGTGCTGAATCAAATAAGTTCAGCGTGCACGTGGCAGATGACTTGGCCACTATGGACCAGAACGTAATTACCCTAGACAAGGAGGTGGAATAGCTTGGTATACAACTCCATCAGTTTGAAAAATATGTTCTGGAGGACTTTCAGAGACTGGAAGCAAAGGTGGAAAGCCATCTGAAGGTATCTCGCTTGTCCATGCCCAAACCGCTGCCATGCCCAAACAGTGCCAGGATTGCAGCACTGGAGACAAAGGTAGCAACCCTAGAAATCATAATTGGTGGATATGAGGAGGAGTTTGCCAGAGCTCATGAGACTATAATAGCTCTGCAAACAGAGCAAGTGACCATGAAGAATTTCATTTCACGCCTGTCCAAAACCACACTGGGTGTAGAGTCTGAGCTCCGCCAGAAGAGCCTGCAGATGGACAATCTGAATTTCCACGACTACCTGGCCAGAATGGAAGCCAAGGTTCACCTACTGGAAACAAAAGAATGTAAATGCATCCCCACCAGCCAACAGACGTCATCCTCTATGCCTACCAATTACTATGAGGACATCAAGAACATCTCTGAGGAGGAAGTGGAACATACATGCAGGGGGATTCCCGAGGTGTTCACCACTCTTCCTACCAGAGAATCATTCACGCCAAAAGCCACGCCTAGGACTAGGCGTAGTTATACAACAGATAGGTAACCAACTGCCTCTTCCCGCCAGCCCACTGAGACTACAATCATAAAAAACAGTTCAAACCTCTCAACCTCGCCAAATCCAACAAGCAAGGAAACATACATTCCTTCCTAAGACTATTCAAAATGGCCATGAGAGGCGCCAGTGATCATCAGAAGGTAACCACAATTATCACCATCTTAGATGCAGTAAGTGTCAACCTGGTGTGCCAATACTACCTGCAACCAACTGGAGCTAACAGGAAGCAAGACAGACTGTACTCAAGGAGTTTGGTGGAGAGGACATTCTCTTCACTAGGAAGTCTGAGTTTGGAGCTATAAAGATTGCCCCAGGAGAAACAATGCAAGAATTTGCAGAAAGGTTCTATCACAACGCGCTGGTACTCCTTGGTTCTGGCACAGTCTCCACCTTTGACATCTGTGCTGCAATGAAACAGGTGGCTCATCCCTATAAAGAACTTCACAGAGCAATGGCACCTGCCTATGCCAAAGGGAAGGACGTGTCAGAGATTGAGGACTGGCTTTGTAGTCACGCCAAAACGTTTGGTTCCCCTAATCAACCCAAGTCCAAGCAGCCAATGCCAGCCTATGAAAAACCACGCTTCCAGAAGGAAGATAGCATGAAATTCTCTGCCCACTCTCCTGATGTGAAGGGTCCCTTTTGCATCGCCTGCAATACAGCAGGACTTTGGAAATTGAAATGTCCAAATAACACCAAGAAGGTACACATTGTACAAAGCCATCCCACTAGCATCAACAAAGGAAAAGCCAAGGAAGAGTAGAAGAGGGAAATTCTACCTCCACCAGATCCCTCAACCTTCCCATCAAGCCTAGCCCCAAAGTACACCACCCTGAAAATCTGCATGAAGACGCCATTCACATGGTTGTAGCAAAACAACCTCTATGCTGTGACTACCTTCTCTCAAAATAAAGTCAAGCACAAAGAGGCCGCCCTAGCTGAAGCATCAAAACCTTATTCAGCCCAAATACAGGACACCAGGGAAAACCACTACTTGCCATACTCCAACAACACCCAAACTTGAAGTTGATACAAGTAGCTTTTCCTCTGGAGGAGCTTAAGTCTGCATACCCTGATGTCTGAAAAAGCCTGCTCTTCACCCAGAGAGTGACAAGGAGAATGGAAACACACATTAAAAAGCCTTGATGCCTATTATATTGATTTTACATACATTACCATATTGGTTAACAAACATCACATTTGAGCAATAGTGGATAGCGGTGCTCTGTTTAACATCATCTCCACTAGGATGGTGAAGAAATTGGGTATAGCCCCAGATGTTGACTACAGATAGCCCTTTGGTACAGCTGGAAAAGAACCAACTTACTCTGTGGGAGCATACAGTGCACTACCTATGCAATTTGGCTCCATTACCGTATCTGCCCCAGCAGTTGTACTGCCAAACAACACCTATAATTTTCTCATAGGCACCTCCTTCCTGGTTAAATAGGGAGCCATGAAAAATTGGGGTCTTGCCACCTTAGAAATCCTTGGTTAAACCTTACCCTTGTTCTTCAGTAGGAAAGGTTAAGACACCGCTCCCAAGCCCTACAAATTTGTCAACCTGGCCTACACCAACAGAATTGTCCCTGTGGAATACAAACTTGTTGGGAAACATAGACGTATATCTCCTACACAGATTTTGGAACATAAGGGTATCCTGATGAGGACCAGGTCTGCATTTTACCTGGAACCAGGACACCAGAAGATTGCAGAGACTGGGTTGTCTGTGTTCCCTGAAGGGCTATATGGGGAAGTCATCAAACCCTGGGGCTGTTCTTGCTTCAAACCATGCATTGCACCAGGCATCATTAACCCTGGCTAACAGGAGATACACATCCTATTGGCTAACCTCACAAAAAAGACACTTTCTATCAAGAAAGACCAAATGGTAGGCTTCTTACACCTCTACCCCACATAGGAACTATCCAAGGTTAATGAATTTAGTACATTCAAGGAAATGGGTATATCAGATAACCCTGAGTCAGCAGTCCACATGACTACACCCCTAGCAGACCTTTCCTCCCTTGGTCCTGAAGAGAAAGCTCAGGCATCATTGTTGTTTGAGAAGTACCGCTCAATCTTTACTGAAAGCAATCATGATCTGGGTTGTTCTGAAGGAGTAACCCACCACATTGATACAAGATCCGCTCCTTCAATCCGCATGCGCCCTATAAAACAATCAAAAGCAAACAAAGAAGTTATCTTGGAAGAAGTCAATAAGCTGTTGAAACAAGGCATGCTGTCCCATCTAAAAGTCCTTGGGCATCTCCTATCCTGATTGTCTAGAAGAAAGATGGCTCTAACCAAGTTGGCATTGACTGTTGATGCCTCAACAAGGTTACCAAAAAGGACTTGTACCCCATGCCTTGCATAGATGACACATTAGACTGCTTCAGAGGCGCCAAGTACTTCTTTGCCATGGACCTCATATTGGGCTATTGGAAGATCAAAATACCCCCCAAAGAACAAGAAAAATGCGCCATCATAACCATACAAGGACTATTTCAACCAACAAGGGTGCCACAAGGGCTGTGCAATGCCCCTGCAACCTTCTAGCAAGCAATGTACACCATTCTTGGTGACCTTAAACTCTCCTGTGTTCTAGTGTACTTTTACAACATCAAAAATATTCTCTAGGACTTTCACAGAGCATCTAGCTCACTTGGAGGAAGTCTGCAAGAGGCTAATGACCACCAATCTTAAGATAAAGCTGCGCAAATGCCAGCTCTTCAAAGACCAGCTGGAGTACTTGGTCTTTGTTATAGACAGTCACAGCCTGCGTCCCCAACCTGCAAAAACCAAAGCCATATCCAAGATGAAACAACCGGAGTCAAAACAAGACATACAGGTCTTCTTGGGCATGGTTGATTACTATTGACGCTTCATCCCTTGCTTTGCATCCTTTGGAGAACCTCTCTTTCACTTGCTGAAGCCAGGAGTTGACTTCATATTGAGTAAGCAATGTCAGACATCCTTTGACAAGCCACGCTTGGCGTTATCAAGCACCCTGTCCTGATCTACCCAGACTTTTACAGGCCCTTTGTGATCTATAATGACGCCTCACTTACAGCAGTTGGGGCTGTACTATCCCAGCTTGACAACAAAGAGCTTGAGCACCCTGTAGCATATGCCAGTAGAACTTTAAACTTCCACAAACGCAACTCCACAGTGACAGAGCGCAAATTCCTGGTAGTCATCTACACATGCAAGCAATCTGGGTCTACATCTATGGTGTACAGTTCACAGTGGTCACAGATCATGTCTCTCTAGCTTGGTTTCAAAGCTTCAAGAGACCAGAAGACCAACTTGCCCAGTGGGCGCTGAGACTACAGGCCTTGAAATACAAAATCTTCCACTGCTCTGACAGCAAACATCAGAACGCAGACTGCCTATCATGCTTACCTACTGTGGCCTTAGTGAGCCCATTAGTGGATCAACTGTACCTCAAAATGATGACTGGGTGTTTAGCAACAAGCCCAATAAAGTGCAGAATATCCTAAAAGACCTTCAAAAGAATACAGTACTTTGAAATGGTGTGCTAATCAAGCTGGTGGATGACAAGGAACACATATTCCCTCCTCCCTCCAAAAGAACTAGTATTGTCACAGCCGCTCACAAGGCAACAGGTCATGGAGTCTTTTGGAAAACTAAGGAAATCCTGTCTTGCACCTACTTCTGGGAAGAAAGGAGTTTTGACATTCAAGAGACAATTTACTGTTGCATTGAATACCAAGGGAATAACCCACTACAGAAAATCACAACTTACCAAGTGGTGCAACCCCATTTTGCCTGGAATACCGTATCTATGAACATAGTGGGACTATTCCCACGTAGCAGCCCTGGCTTTATTATGTGATAGTTGCTATAGATCACCTCACTAAGTGGGGAAGCCTGGCCTCTAAGGAAGGTAGATGCTCCTTCTACTGGACAATTTGTCTTGGAAGCCATCATACTTTGCCACGGCTGCCACAGTTCTTACTCTCAGATAATGGAACTAACTTTACAGTCTCAGTGAAATCAAGAATTAAAAGTCTCATGGGAGTTTGTGGGGTACTCTCCACCCCATAACACCCTGAAATCAACAGGATGGTGGAACACATCAACGGTAACCTAACCCAGATCCTCCTGAAATTAGCTTCATTGTGTACATCTTCCTGGTAAAGTAATTAGGAGCAGCAGTGTTTGCGTACAACATTTTGCTTCACTTTACCACAGGAACGTCTCCGTTTCAATTGATGTATGGCTGCCATTTTGCCATTCCACCCGTCCTATACTCGGCCACAGGTGACCCTGGACAACTTTCCTACAATCATTACCTAGGAAAACTGGCCAACACCTTCATTAAACTGCAGGCATCTGCTTTTAGCAACACAGCTATCAAGAGCCAAGCCAGATTTGAGATATACTCCACTAATAGAGCCCCACTGCCCTCTTTTGAGGTAGGGGGAGGGGGTTGCATTCTGCAACACTTGAGGCGCAGGTAGATATCACAAACTGGACAAGCTATGGGTAGGGCCTTTTGAGATCATAGGGAAAACTCAGCCAACACCTACACCATCAAGGATAAGGACAGTGGATGCATATTTAACTGTGTACATGCAAAGTTCTTGTGTTTATTCTGCACCCAAAGGAAGGGTTTAATTAAACACCTGATTGTCTTATCACAAAAATTAATAAGCAAAAAATGACAACTTATAAATTATAAAAAGAAAATACATAAAAATGATAAAAAGTGAAAATTTTTGGGAAAGGAATAGTCCTGTAAATCTTTATTGCTGAGGGTCCTCTTCAGGCTACTCAGGGACGTAAGGGGTGGTAGCCTCTACATAGTCACCAAAAGTGTGGGTGGCCACTACCTGATAAAGAACAATGACGTTTCAAAGCCACATACACCACGCCTTGGGGGAGAGCCACTCCCAGTGCATGATGGGTGCAGTCAAGGCCAGCTCCCCATCTGCCAGGCAACCCAGACCACACTCAATAGGGAAGCACACCCCCAACACTAGACACTTCACAATAAATCCCTCTGAGGAATAGTCAACTGGAAGACCCCAATGACAGTGCAACACTTCTCAACAGTAGAGCTCCATGATGGCCTGCATCTGGCCCAAGGAACCACAAGGAAGCAAAAGATTAGGGACTAGAAAAAGGTTACCCAACAAAGCCATGTACAGAAGATACTGGGTGGGATCCCCAGTCTCCAACTTTTCCAAGGTTAGGTTGATATCAGCAGCCAGTTAATTATGCTGGTTATCAGCACACCAAAATCTCACTGATGAGTAGAGTTTGGACTAGGCCCCTAAGCACAAGACCAGACTTGCACTGCTGTACAATTAAAATCAATGACTTACACATACTCAGCATACAGCGCAGCATTAGAGCAAGGTGGCTCTACCAAAAACCCCTGTTGTGAATGCTGCCATTCACCCTGTTTTTATTTTACCTTTGATAGGTTATTTGAGGACAAATCTCTCTCTTTTGCTTTCACCTCTCAACATGAGTCTATATCTAAACTGTGAAATACAATTGTTTGGTTTCCTGACTCTGCACTACTCACTCACCCCACTCATGCTTGTGGCAAGTGATCCTACCGTCCTGGTGCTGTTTTGAAGTACTATCAACCACTATATATTCCATTTCATTTTCACCAATAAAAATTAAGTTATATTCACATTTCTGTCTTTGTGTTTTCAAGTGCTTCAGCGCCTCTCTCTAGCACACCTAGTAGAGATTATTCATCCATGGCCACAAGGTAATTGCATAGCCTTCCCTGCCATCTAACCAAGACTTAGTACAAATCCAATCCTAAGGTTAGGATTTCCTGTTGTGTGTCTGTGCCACACCTCAGAACACAACAAATTGGGTGCTCACTACAGGGGCTGTAAGCCCCTTGGTTATTCCTTTTGCATCCACATTTTCAGGTCCTTTGCCTCCTCCTATACAAGAGCTGACTTCACCTGAAATTACCAGCCCTCCTATTGAGAAAGAAATTGCAGACCTGACTGTTGTCCCTACTGTACTGAACCTTGGGAATGGTCCCTGCGTAGTTGCTTATCCCATGGGTGCCCCTGACTTAGAACAAGTCATAGCAGTAGCCCTTGGGATAGCCTGTGAAGGAGCCATCCCTTGCCTCCAGTTGCAGTTCAGTCGGGCTGTTTACTACAAATTGATTGTGGCTCCTCAATTTCCACAACATCTCCTCTCAGTAGCTGGCTCTGCTGAGCAGCTACTGTCATCCTTTGTACAACCTGCCTTAGCCCACAATCAAATGGTGTTAGGGCTCCACATTCAAGAAATCTTGTCTCTACAAGAAGCCGTCACTCATCACTGGGATCAGTTTTCAGCCTACCAACAGTGGATCTGCTCTCTGTTTTCCTTGGTGTCAGACAATCAGCGGGACTCTGTCACCTCTCAGATCTGTTTAGTAAATTACATCAAACAAATGCGCCAATCCATCCCTGAATATTTCAGAGAGTGTCTACATGAGTTTCACCAGTTGGAACAACCCTGGCGCGCCAATTTGATTCCACCTTGAATGCCTATCCCACCAATTTTGAACAACTTGTACAGAAGCTCAATGCATTCAGCACTTATTTTTTTGAGCAACTGAAGAAGGTAGCAGACCTTGCTGCTAAAGGCTTTAATGAGCTCAGTGTGGAATTCAATCAAGAAAGAGTTTTCACTGCTGCCGCTATTACCAAACTCCAGAATCAAGTGAATGAATTATCTATGCCCAAGCCAGATGCTCCGCCATCCCCCCAACTGATGATTTGATGGATAGAGAGTAGAGACTATGGGATGCCATTTGAGATCTATGTGCGTCTACCTGCAGTCAAGGATTCCCTACTGAAGCTCCTCAGCCTGATCCACAGGTGCTTGCTTTGACCACTAAAGTTGCTGAGCTACAGCAGGAACTTGCTGCACCAAGCAAAATGGTGGCAACTGCTGCAAGTCCAGTTGGAGTTGTTGATGAAGATGGCTGTTGTCCTGACTTGTCAGGAGCCCCTCAAATCCAATGCACTAGGGATTTGGTTGTCTTAGCTAAATAGGTGGACCATTTGAAGCAATACCATGCCAAGCTAGACGGTGACATAAAAGACTTGAGTGAATTGATTGACTCAGTAAACAACAGGTTTGCTCCTTGATTCTCAGTGGGCCATCCCTTACTTCTCAACTGGCTAAGCTCTCTACGGTAGTAACAACCCAATGCCAATGTCTAGATGTTACTGAGCAACAGAACACTCTAGCTAATGATGCAGGTAACTGCACTGTTTAGACCCTGACTACCCTTGAGGAAAGTGTTGACAGCTGTGGGATAGACAGCCCCTCTCCATATCAGAAGCAGAATTCTCCCTGCACATAAATGTACTCAATAGCAACAATGGTGGTCCAACTCCATAAGCACATTTCAAGCCTACCTTTAAGCAAGTCTTTGATCCCAAAAACTCAACTATTGTAGCTTTCTTAACTATCTATGAAACTGCCATGAGACAAGCATTGGATGAGGTTAAGAAGGAACATATTTTGACCGTCTACACCCAACTTGCCAAGAGGTGGGGGTGCCTGAGCTGCCCATCATCAAGACTTGGGAAGATATGAAGCAGCTTATGATTGACAAATTTGGTGGTGATCTTATTTTAGAAGTGAGGAAGGACGCCTTCATACACATTGCTTTCAAACCTAAGGAGACCCTAGCTGAATTCACAGATAGATTCTATATGAAAGGGCAGCAACTGATAACAAGCAGACAATTGATGGCTCACAAAGCTTACATGGCTTGTAACCAAGCCCTCAATGTTAAACAGCTTCTGTGCCTCCATTTCAAAGCCCATAAATCTATGCTTTCATCCATAAAGAGCATAAAGAAGTTGTTGCAGGATATGCACCTTACCCACTATGGAGCAGTTGTTTGGGAGAATTGTGCCGCCTCTAACACTGGTTTATCTTCCTGTGGCCCTCACATCCTTTCAATGAACTTGAAAAACATCCTCAACGTCAAGGTTGTCACAACTGTGGTCAGATAGGTCATCATTCTTGAGTCTGCATCAATTCTTGGGTTGAAGGAGCTGATCCCAAGGAGCAGGCGTAAAAAGAACAGTCAACCTAGAGGTGGAAACGCTCTTGGTTGACAATTCTTCCCAGTCTTCTTCAATCCCTCCTTCTATAACCAACTCTGAGCCTGCTGTAACTGAGGCTCTTCCCATTCTACTGTTGTTTCACAATATCTCTGAAAACTCTGACTTAGACAATTCTGATGTTGATGACCATGACACATACAGGTATTCAGTTCTTGCAGTCCCTAAAACCATTGCAGTCCCCTAAAAGTTGCAATCAGGAAAGACTTTGACAACTACTAAGCCTTTTTCTGAGGCCAAAGAAGTTGTCTCTTGCCCATACCTCACTCAAGAAAAGAGGTCCCCCATGCTAGTGGAGTCATCAGAAGAAGCTGCTAAAGTTGCTGACGCTGTATTCAAGAATCTGTTGGTTTCACTCCCTCTCCAAACTGTCTATAAAGAGTTTCCAGGATTAAGATGCATGATTGAAAAGTGGGACAAAGAACTAGCAGAGGCTCAAGACATCCTAGCTGTCCTCTCACCCTTTGGTTGTACTACCACTTGCGTAGAGATATCCATACATGAGGTGAAAATCAAGGCCATCTTGGATACTGGATCTTCTGATAACATTATCTCCTCAAAGCTTGTCAAGAAGCTCAAGCTTGCCCCTGACCTTAATTATCATCAGTTGTATGGTACAGCTGGGCTATTCATGAATTGCGCCATGGGAGCATATTCTGCTCTCCCCATGCGGTTTGGCAAGCTTCTCTTAGCCGCACCTGCGTTGTCTTGGAGAACAAAAGCTACAATCTCCTAGTTGGTACCCAGTTCCTTAGATAATATAATGGGATCATTAAACTGAAGGATGATTACATCTCTATCTTGGGGTACAAAGTCCCTCTGATCTTTGAGGAACCAGTCAAAGTTCCCAGGAAGAGCCTCAAGATGTGTGCTTTAGAATATCCCACAGGTGTTTTCACTCTAAAGTACCGTACCCACTCCTCCAAAAGGAAGTGTCTGCCTATGGCTTGCCCTGCATCTGAGGGGATCCCTCTCCTGGCTACTTACACTATAACCATTCCCCCTGGCTCTCAAGCCATCTTGGACTCCCAAATCTTTTATGAGCTACCTGAGCGTACATTCCTGGAGTTGTACTCCCCTCCCTTGCTAGGTTGCAATGAACCTTACCTATTTCCTGGAATCCTAGCTGTCTCTCATTAAGACACTGTTCAATTGCTGGTAGCCAACCTAACTGCTCTCACCATAACTGGATCTAGAGGGCAGATTGTTGGTTATGGCAAACATCTGAATGCTCCTGATGCCTTGTCCCTTCATCCCTTTGGTATGTTCCAGGATTTTAACCTACCTGAGGCCAAACCCCAAGTCCTATCTTTGTTTACTGCACAAGACTTCCCGCAACTATGCCTGGTTCAGCAGAAGGAGATGCTCAATTTTCTAGATCAATTTTCAGACATCTTTGCTAAAGACAGCACTGACTATGGCCTAGCCAAAGGCGTTATCCATCATATTGATACTGGAGACTCTCCCCCCTTCCGTGCTAAAACATATTGCTGCCATTGTGTGGAGGACGCTCAGGTGTCTAAAAAGCTCATACAACTGTTAGACGCTGGGCTAATGGCCCCTTAACAAAGTCCTTGGGCTTCAGCCTTACTCATTCTAAAGGAGAAGGATGGGGGTCATTGTATTGTGATGGACTATCAACAATTGAACTCTTTAACTAAGAAGGACTCTTGCCCCTTGCCACAAATTGATGATGCTCTCTGCCGTCTTGGAGACTCTAAGTTCTTCTTTACAATGGATCTGGAATCAGGATACTGGCAAGTTGACCTTTTTCCCAAGGACCACCAAAAGGCCGCACTCATACATCTGAAGGGCTGTTTAAGCCTACCTATATGCCGCAGGGACTCTGCAATGCCCCAGCCACCTTCCAACAAGCCATGGACTCCATCCTTTGCAACCTGGAACTGTCATGTGTCTTAGTATAATTAGATGATATAACAGTTTTCAGCACTACCTTTAACAATCACCTGGCTCATCTCAAAGAGGTGTTCATAAAGATTCAAGAAGCTGGCCTCAAATTAAAACCTTCCAAGTGCGCTTTCTTCAAAGAGTGTCTTTAATTATTGGGCCATGAAGTAACCCAGACTGGATTTGCCCAATGACTAAGAAGGTTGAAGCCATTGAAAAAATGCTTCTGCCCACCAACCTGCAAGAGGTACAAGTCTTTATACGGATAATGGGCTACTACAGACAGTTTATCCCTGACTTTGTCAATATTAGTGAACCTCTAGTCCATCTGTTATATAATGTCCCTTTTGAATGGACTGCCAGTCAGCAGCAAGCCTTTGAAACCCTTAAGCAAAAACTCAAAGAGGCGCCAATCCTAGTGTATCCTGACTATGATAAGGAGTTCATCCTGTACACTGACGCTAGCAATCTTGCTATTGGGGCTATTCTAACCCAACTAGACAACAAGGGTGTAGACCCTCCTGTGGCTTATACTTCCTGTGTCCTAAACAAGTATGAGAAGAAATACAGCTTTATGGAGAAAGAATGCCTCACTGTGTTGCATGCAGTCAAACAGTTCCGTCACTAACTGTATGGTACCCATTTCACTGTTGTTTTCAGGAACCCATCCACTCAGAAACATACCACCCAAAAGGTGTATGGCCGCAGATGGATTCAACCCTGTGATTAGAGAACCAATTGGAACAGAAACCATCCCCGTGTGGAACAATTCTCTAATAAGACGGTATTGACCCAAAAGGGGATTGAATCTTCCCAACATGAAGTAAGCTCCAAGATAACTTATAAGGAAAACAGAAGCCAATGGATGAAATAAGGAAGGAGTGGGCGGACTGGCCCCCATGACCTGAGGTTCCTCTGTGATGGGGGGATTCTGTGACAGTGGAGTGGCGGTGGACCAAACGCCTGGTACCACTTGGTGCCACAACTTGTCCAGGTAATTGGGAGGAGGTGAACCAAAATCTGCTCTGGTTCCAAAAGATATGCTTGCAGTAAGGGAATGGAAAAGGAGCAATCAAACCAACCATTTATACCCAAATGGTCCCCATTGGGATGACTTGGGTAGCATCATGGTGTTTGATTTCAGGACTGGAGAGCAGGCAAAAGAATAAATCAACTAGGAAGTAAATTGACTTTATTAACTGAACAATCAAACACCCTGACAGATGGAGCCTTTTATAAGCTGGTAAGAGCTGTTTTAATTGTAGTTTTCAAGGGGAAATTGGAGAAATAGTGGGGGGAATTGGGGAAGGAAACTTGGCAGGGGGAGCTTTGGTTTGAATTTAAAAAGTTATTTCAAAGCATAAAACCAATGGCCCCTGCTGAAACTTCTCCAACAGCTAGGTTTTATTTACCCCAGCTGTGGGAGAAGCAACAGCTTGAAGGGCTTCTGGTTTTATAAATTGAGAGCCCATAAGAGGATAAACAACTGTTTGATACTTTAAATTTAAGTACAGAGCTTAGTTGTTTCTTAACATCATTTGAGTTCAAAGCAAAAGCAAATTTGAGTGCTCCTAGCGCGGTTATAACTTCTGATTGGCTACAGAAAGTCTTTTTGAGAGGTGTCAGAGGTAAGTTTGAATTTGAATTATTAACATTGTTTAAGTTATCAAACGTAAAGCAAGAAGACCTGGGGTTGATCCCCGTGTTGATCAAGGAAGTGGCCTCCGGGCTGGTTTCAAGGACATTAAAAGGTAACTTAGAACTGATATTACATACTAATAAATCATTTCTAGGATCTGGGAAGAGTTCCAAATTAGGAGAAGGATTTTGGGAACCTGGATCAATCAAGTTTCCTTGTTGTTGTCAGGAAAGATAACAAAAGCATTCCTGATAGTTATCACCAACCACACTTTGCTTAAGTGGTTACAACAGCTTAAGGAGCCAGAATAACAACTAGCTAGATGGGCTCTCTGCCTGCAAGGTTATTAATTCACTGTGCTTCATTGTCCTGGGATTCAACATCAGAACACTGATGGCTTATCCAGAATGCCCATCCTTGCTCTGCATCCTGCTGAGGCTGATTGACTGTATGAACTAATTGGATATCTTTCCTCTTGGGAAAGAGAGACAGAAGAATTCTAATTAGTCCTATCCAAGCTATCCAAGGATACACTTGTTTGCAAAAATCAGCTCTTCAAGAAAGTAAAAGACCATACATGTCTTATGTACGGCCTAGTCTTTGCCTTTTGTTGGTGCTACAAGCTCATAAGGAGACTGGACATGGAGGCATTGCCAAGACTTTTGACTGGCTCTAGAAGAATTACTTCAGGCAAAACCTTTGCCTGCTGATTCCAGACGTCATAGCTAGTTGCCACAACTGCCAACTTCAGAGACCACAAGTTGCCTCCCACAAGCTCAAATTAGTTCCCTCTCAACATGCCTTTCACACTTTTAGCGTTGACGCTGTAGGCCCTCTCCCCCGCTCCTGCTCTGGTTGTTGCTTTATCCTAATTGCTGTTGATCATTTCAGCAAGTGGGTAGAAGCTTGCCCTACTAAGGACATCACTGCTAAGACAACTGCTGCCTTCCTGTTATAAGATGTTTTCTATTGCCATGGCTGCCCTCAAGTGTTGCTATCCAACAATGGGACAAATATCAATGCCAAGTTGGTAACCTCTGTTGTTGAGGCCTTGGGGTCTCACCAGTCCTTCTCTGCCCCCTAAAACCCTTCTATCAATGGGGAAGTCAAGCGTGCAAATTCAACACTGGTTTCTATCATGAGGAAGCTCACTTACTCTGACGCTGCAAACTGGGATCTATACTTAGCTGCTGCTCTCTTTGCATATTGCCTTAGAAAACATTGTGTCACTATGTATTCCCCCTTTGCTATGCTGTATGGGCGTGAGGCCCACACTCTGTTGCTCTTGGGCCCCCCCTACTCTCCTCTGATAAGGCCATGAATCCTGACAACCATACCAAAGATCTAGTCAACCGCATAATTGACATACATGCCACTGCCTATACCTCTGCTCATAAGACCAAGATGCTTGAGATCTCCCCCAATAATGCTGGACGCTCTTCCTTGCCTGAGTTCAACATTGGGGACCATATTCTCTACTATCAGCATAGAGTGGGAGGAAGCGCTCACAAGCTAGATACGTTGTGGGTTGGCCCTCTAGAAGTGACCTTAAAGCCAGGGTCCAAGTACACCATGAAACTCCTCTCTAGTGGTTGTCTGTTTGCCTGAGTACATGCCAAGTTCCTCCGCAAGTACTACCCCCTAAGATCAATCTAGAGGGGGGCAATGTTGTGAATGCCGCCATTCACCATGTTTTATTTTGCCTTTGATGGGTTAATTTGAGGACAAATCTCTCTCTTTTGATTTTGCCTCTCAAAATGAGTCTATATTCAAACTGGTAAATACAATTGTTTGGTTTACTGACTCTGCACAACTCACTTGCCCTACTCATGCTTGTGGCAAGTGATCCTACTGTCCATGTACATTTTTATGGTAAAGCTACACAGTATATATTCCTTTTCATATTCACCAATAAAAATGATCTTCTATTCACATTTTTGTCTTTGTGTACTCCAGTACTTTGGCGCCTCTCTCTAGCCAAAACTAGCAGAGATTATTCATCCAGGGCCACAAGGTAATCACATCGCCTTCCCAGCCATCTAACTGAGACTTAGTACAAATCCAATCCTAATTTAGGATTCCCTGTTGTGTGCCTGTGCCGCGCCTCAGAACATGACACCCCCTCCAGAGACCAGTCCAGCTCATGAAGAGCCACAGAGCAAACAGCAGGAGGGTGGTATTGTTCAGAATGCCAAAGGCAGGAGTGAATATCTACCTCCTGCCCACAAGACAGAAGGAAAAAAAGGGACTCACTCAGAAGCTCATAGCCCTAAAAAAGGCTATTCACCTCAAAGTCCTTATGGTCTGGGTCATATGTGAGGACCACAGACCCCAACAAGGCCAGATCAAGCATAATAGTACAGTGGGAGGGCAAGAAGCAACTGTCCTAGATTTCCAAGCCTCTGGGTCCATGGAGGAAGCCCAAGAATTGCCTGCAATCACCAAGGGGGAACAACTTCCTTGCTCAGCCTCCTGCTCTAGGATTAGACTATGCAGGCGCTAAAAGGGTTGGTGACCACGGTAGTGGCCAAGGACAACTCTGAGCAAGTATGTTTCTTGTGAGCACGTAGCAAATACCAACCAAAAATTGGAGGTGGCGTGCCTCCTTGCTCTGGCGTTTGAATTCTTGACAACACTCCTCTGTCATGGTTGCCAAGAACTCCTGATACTCTTCCCTACTGCTGAGATGGGAAGATGTGGTTGAGAAAGCCATAATGCCTGATTCTCTTCTTACCCTCCCTATTTATGATCAAGAGGAGGGAAATGTGAGATTAGGATGATTGACCACAAATTATCAGGCTAATTATTTCACACAGATATTTATCAGTTAAATGCCTTATTATCACTAGGTTATCATTTAATTGAAGCATAGTAATTATACGCTGTATAGTCACCAGTTTATTATAATTGATATGGCAGTTATACACTGTGTTATTGTTAGTTTATTATAATTAATATGGTAGTTATACGCCATGTAATCATTAGTTTATTATAATAGATGCAACAATTATACACTTTAAATCATTAGTTTATTATAATTGATATATTAATTATACACCCTATAAACATTAGCCAATATAGTGTTTATCATTGTTTACACGGCGTGTAATCTTGAAACTATCAATTGTATATTGTTCATCTTATCCTACTAGACATTGTATTAACTCAGTCTCACCTACCCTGATAGATGTACATATTATATCAAACAAGTGATGTGCATATGGCTAGGAAATACTGAGTTTGGATCAGCATTACACAGTGTATAATCTGGTTCCTTATTGGTTTGGGTCAGTATTATACAGCAGATAATCTACAAGTCAATATTGGATTGAGTCAGCTATTATATGGTATATCATCCCAAATTCAAACTGTCATATTAATAAGCAAAAGCCTTTCCAGCCAGAAAAGAATCACTGATTAAGCACAGAAAAGGAAAGCAGGAATACCAGAATTCTATCTTCCAATGTAGGAGGACAGATTGGGGACCATTTATAGATGTCAACTAAATACAGCGTAGTTTACCAGCACAATAATAAGTGTTTAGGATACAGCCAATCAATAAATGACAATAGGCTAGCTCAAGAAAAGCGTAGGCTGTAGCTGAAGCGCCATGTACGCCTTGCTAAGGCCAGTGGCAGCACACATGCCAAGGAAAACCAATCAGGATAGGCGCAGCCAGCAAAGATGGACCTATTGCAAAGGTAGCCACTGAGAATTGTCTGAAAGGACAAGAACAAGGGTTGTTGCAGTATATTTTGATATAGACACCTGAAAGGATAACAACAAGTTCTTAGTTACACCTGGATAGATCACAGCTGCTGGCTAGATTGTACTCCAGTTTCAATAAACACAATTATCTTCAAAGTTCTATTCTATTGTAGTCTGCAGTGCTCTTGAATAGGATTAGGTAGAGTGCATTGGCAAGGCTAACATCTATCTGTAGCCTTGAACATACCAGCAATAACCCAAGTTGCTCAACAAGCGTACTGACAACCAACACCATTGGCTTGCTGCTGTTACATAGAAAACTAAATGGAAGGGATAGTGCACCCCTGTAAGACCAGAAACCAGTAAAGACCCACCACCAAACTCTTAAGAGAAATAGACAATTTAAATGCTGTGATTGACAAAAAAAAGGTCAAAGCTGGGGTTGCTCAAATATCCCTGGAAAATCTGGACTTACCATATTTTTATCCAAATAATTATTACAAGAAAATCACACATTATATGTTATTTGGTGATGGCAGCGCTCAACCTGCTGGTTACCAGAATTTTTTGAATTATGACATCATTGACTCAAATTCTAATGTAGGACCTCAAACTGCTGAAAATATTCTTTTTAACCAATCAGATGCCTTGTAATCCCCTCCTCCCCAATCCTGAACTCCCTAAGACTTTAACCATTCCCCTCTAGAAACTTGTTTCTAGATAGCTTAATTAACCTCAAAATAAAAGAAAGTTTACCCAAAAAAATGGCTCATCTGGGGCTGTTTAACCCATCTTTGAGAGATTAGCTTTTGTTGCAGTCAAAGTTGCCATCAATTCCATGACTGATACCTGGCCCACTCTTTACATGTCAACACCTTCAGATTTCTTCTCTAATTTACCACTGTAAATAATTTCCCTCTGACAATTTTGACCTGCATCTTCTGCTATACTACCATTGGATTTAAGATGTTGAAGCTGTCCTCCCAATATGGTCTGCTGCTTATCAAGCAGCTCACAATTTGTTTATTATATCCTCATTGTTTTTCTTGAACCATGCCACATGCTGTTTCACTCTAACAGCTGCTGCCATCACGTCACCTTGGTGAAGCTGGAGACCAGGGATCCTACTCAATACCTTCCTCACATGACTCTGTTGGGTAAACTTTTTCTGGCTCCCAAGACTTTTCTTCCTTGTGGTTCCTTGACCTAGATGCAGGCCATCCTAGAATACTATCATTTAAGGTGTTGAGCTGTCAGCAGGGTCTTCCAGCTGATTATCCCTCTGAAGGGTTCATTGTGGAGTGTGGTGTTGTGAGCATGCTTTCCCATTGATTGTGGCCTGGTTTGTCTGGCAGATGGGGAATTGGCCTTGACTGTGCCCATCATGCACTGGGAGCAGCTTTCTCCTGAGGCAAGGCACATGTGGCTCCAGAAAATTATTGTCCTCTATCAAGTGGTAGCCACTCACGCTTTTGATGACTATGTAGAGGATACCAAACATAGTGTCTCAGAAGAGCCTGAGGAGGGCACTCCAAAATAAAGTTTTATGGGACTTTGTCCTTTTCCAATATAATGCACAGTTTTTTTTGCTTTTCTCAATATGCTATATAGATTATTTCTGTAATACTTATTTTTTATGACAAGATCAAGAAGGTATTTAATTAAACCCTTTCTTTGGGGTACAGAATGGATACAAGAACTTTGCATGTACACAGTTAAATATGCATCCACTATCCTTATCCTTGATGGTGTAGGTGTTGGCTGAGTTTTCCCTATGATCTCAAAAGGCCCTACCCATAGCTTGTCCAGTTTGTGATATCTACCTGCGCCTCAAGTGTTGCAGAATGCAACCCCCTCCCCCTACCTCAAAAGAGGGCAGTGGGGCTCTATTAGTGGAGTACATCTCAAATCTGGCTTGGCTCTTGATAGCTGTGTTGCTAAAAGAAGATGCCTGCAATTTGATGAAGGTGTTGGCCAGTTTTCCTAGGTACTGATTGTAGGAAAGTTGTCCAGGGTCACCTGTGGCCGAGTATAGGACGGGTGGAATGGCAAAATGGCAGCCATACATCAATTGAAACGGAGACGTTCCTGTGGTAAAGTGAAGCAAAATGTTGTACGCAAACACTGCTGCTCCTAATTACTTTACCAGGAAGATGTACACAATGAAGCTAATTTCAGGAGGATCTGGGTTAGGGTACCATTGATGTGTTCCACCATCCTGTTGATTTCAGGGTGTTATGGGGTGGAGAGTACCCCACAAACTCCCATGAGACTTTTAATTCTTGATTTAACTGAGACTGTAAAGTTAGTTCCATTATCTGAGAGTAAGAACTGTGGCAGCCGTGGCAAAGTATGATGGCTTCCAAGACAAATTGTGCAGTAGAAGGAGCATCTACCTTCCTTAGAGGTCAGGCTTCCCCACTTAGTGAGGTGATCTATAGCAACTATCACATAAAAAAGCCAGGGCCGCTACGTGGGAATAGTCCCACTATGTTCATAGATACAGTATTCCAGGCAAAATGGGGCTGCACCACTTGATAAGTTGTGCTTTTCTGTAGTGGTTTATTCCCTTGGTATTCAATACAACAGTAAATTGTCTCTTGAATGTCAAAACTCCTTGCTTCCCAGAAGTAGGTGCAAGACAGGATTTCCTTAGTTTTCCAAAAGACTCCATGACCTGTTGCCTTGTGAGCGGCTGTGACAATACTAGTTCTTTTGGAGGGAGGAGGGAATATGTGTTCCTTGTCATCCACCAGCTTGATTAGCACACCATTTCAAAGTACTGTATTCTTCTGAAGGTCTTTTAGGATATTCTGCACTTTATTGGGCTTGTTGCTAAACACCCAGTCATCATTTTGTGGTACAGTTGATCCACTAATGGGCTCACTAAGGCCACAGTAGGTAAGCATGATAGGCAGTCTGCGTTCTGATGTTTGCTGTCAGGGCAGTGGAAGATTTTGTAGTCCAAGGCCTGTAGTTTCAGCGCCCACTGGGCAAGTTGGCCTTCTGGTCTCTTGAAGCTTTGAAACCAAGCTAGAGAGACATGATCTGTGACCACCGTGAACTGTACACCATAGATGTAGACCCAAATTGCTTGTATGTGTAGATGACTACCAGAAATTTGCGCTCTGTCACTGTGGAGTTGCGTTTTTGGAAGTTTAAAGTTCTACTGGCATATGCTACAGGGTGCTCAAGCTCTTTGTTGTCAAGCTGGGATAGTACAGCCCCAACTGCTGTAAGTGAGGCGCCATTATAGATCACAAAGGGCCTGTAAAAGTCTGGGTAGATCAGGACAGGGTGCTTGATAACGCCAAGTGTAGCTTGTCAAAGGCTACCTGGTATTGATTACTCCATATGAAGTAAACTCCTGATTTCAGCAAGTGAAAGAGAGGTTCATCAATGGCTGCAAAGCAAGGGATAAAGCGTCAAAAAGTAATCAACCATGTTCAAGAAGACCTGTATATCTTCTTTTGGCTCCAGTTGTTTCATCTTGGATATTGCTTTGGTTTTTGCAGGTTGGGGACGCAGGCTGTGACTGTCTATAACAAAGACCAAGTACTCCAGCTGGTCTTTGAAGAGCTGGCATTTGCGCGGCTTTATCTTAAGATTGGTGGTCATTAGCCTCTTGAAGACTTCCTCCAAGTGAGCTAGATGCTCTGTGAAAGTCCTAGAGAATATTTTGATGTTATAAAAGTACACTAGAACACAGGAGAGTTTAAGGTCTCCAAGAATGGTGTCCATTGCTTGCTGAAAGGTTCCAAGAGCATTACACAGTCCTTGTGGCATTCTTGTTGGTTGAAATAATCCTTGTAAGGTTATTATGGCACATTTTTCCTGCTCTTCAGGGGGAAGTTTGATCTGCCAATAACCCAATATGAGGTCCATAGCAGAGAAGCATTTGGCGTCTCCAAGGTGGTCCAATGTGTTGTCTATGCAGGGCAAGGGGTATGAGTCCTTTTTGGTAACCTGTTGAGACATCAATAGTTGATAACAACTCAGTTGGAGCCATCCTTCTTCTTGAAAATCAGAACAGGAGACGCCCAAGGACTTTTGGACAGAACCAGCATGCCTTGTTTCAGTAACTTGCTGACTTCTTTGGAGACAACTTCCTTATTTGCTTTTGACTGTTGCATAGGGCGTATGCAGATAGGAGCGGTGGACCCTGTATCAATGTGGTGAGTGATTTTTCAGCACAATCCAGGTCATGATCACTTTTTCAAAGATTGACCAATATTTTTTGAACAACAATGATTCCCAAGATTGTTCCTCAGAGCCAAGTGAGGAATGGTCTTCTAGGGGTGTAGTCAAGTGGACTGCTGGCTCAGGGTTGTCTGGTATACCCATATTCTCAAATTTGCCAAACCCATTTATCTCTGATAATTCCTTCATAGGTTAGAAATTTAGGAAATCTACCACTTGCTCTTGTTTGATGAATAGTACCTTTTTTGTGAGATTATCCAAGAGGACATGGATCTCTTGGTGGCCAGTTGTGATAATGCCTGGGGCAATACACGGCTCAAAGCAGGACAACCCCAGGGTTCAATGACTTCACCATATAGTTCTTCAAGGAAAAATAAAGACAACCCAGTCTTGGCAATCTTCTGATGTCTGGGCTCCAAGGAAAATGCAGATCTGGTCTGTAGCAGTATACCCAAATGCTCTAGGATCTGAGTTGGGGGGATTCCTTCTATATTTACTAACAGGTTTGTATTCCACAGGGGCAATTCTGTTGGCGTAGGCCAGATTGACAAACTTACATGGCTTGGGTGCGGTGTCTTGTCCTTCCCAACTGAAGAACAAGGGTAGGGTTTGTCCAAGGATTTTGAAGGTAGCAAGACCCCAATTTGCCATGGCCCCATATTTCACCAGGAAGGAGGTAACTATAAGGAAATCATAGGTATTGTTTAGAAGTATAACTGCTGGAGCAGATACTGCAATATAACCAAATTACATAGGTAGTGCACTGTATGCTCTCACAGATTAAGTGGGTTCTTTACCAGCTGTACCAAATAGCAATGGAGTCAACATCTGGGGCTATACCCAGTTTCTTCACCATCTTAGTGGAGGTGATGTTGAATGAGGCACTGCTGTCCGCAATTACTCAACTGCAATGCTTATTAACTGATATGTCAATGTATGTGCAATCAATATAAGAGTCATTGAGGCTTTTTAATGTGTGTATTCTGCTCTCCAAATTACTCTCCAAGGTGAAGAGCAGGCTTTTGCAAACGTCAGGGTAGGCTTACTTAAGATTCTCCAGAGGGAAAGCTACTTGTATTGACTTCAAGTTTGGGGTATCATTGGAGTATGGTGAACAGCAGTTTTCCCTGGCATCCTGGATTTGAGCGGCATAAGGTTTTGAAACTTCAGCCAGGGCAGTTTCTTTGTGCTGGGCTTTAGCTTGGGAGCAGGTAGCCACATAATAAAGGTTGTTAGCTACAGCTATGTGAATTGTGTCCTCTTGAAGATCTTCAGGGTAGTGCAGTTTGGGGCCAGGTTTGATGGGATGGTTGAGGGTTCTGGTGTAGGTAGAATTTCTCTCTTCTACTCCGCCTGGGTGTTCCTTGTTGGTACCAGCGGGATGGTTCTGTTTGACGTGTATCTTTTTGGCGTTATTTGGACATTTCAATTTCCAAAGTCCTGCTGTATTGCAGGCAATGTAATAGGGACCCTTTACATCAGGAAGGTAGGTGGAGGACTTAATGGAATCCTCCTTCTGGAAGTGTGGTTTTTCATAGGCTGGCTTTGGCTGCTTGCACTTGGGTTGATTAGGGGGACCAAAAGTTTCAGCATGGCTACGTAAACACTCTAAAATCTCTGACAGGGTCTTGCCCTTGGAATAGGCAGGGGCCATCCTGCGGTGTAGTTCCTTGTAGTGGTGTGATGCTTGTTTCATTACTGCACGGATATCAAAGGTGGAGATTGTGCCAGAACCCAAGAGCACTAGTGTGTCATAGTAGAAAGCTCTACAAATTCCTGTGGTGTTTCTCCTGGGGAAATCTTTATAGCTCCAAACTCAGACTTCCTAGTGAAAAGGATCTTCTCTCCACCAAACTCCTTGATTACGGCTTACTTTGCTTTGTGATAGCTCCAGTTAATTGCGGGTAGTTGTGGCATCACCAGGTTGACACTTAATGATTCCAGTGTGGTGATGAGAGTGGTTGCCTTCTGGTGGTCACTGGCACCTCTCATTACCATTTTGAAGAGTCTTACAAAGGGATGTATGTTTCCTTGCTTGTGGAATTTGGGGAGGTTGAAAGGTTTGAACTGTTTGTTTGTGATTGTAGGCTCAGTGGGCTGGCAGAGAGAGGAAGTTGATTGCCTATCTGCCATATAACTACACCTAGTCCTAGGCGTGGCTTTTGGCGTATATGGCTCTCTGATAGAAAGGGTGGTGAACACCTAAGAAATCCCCCTGTTTGTGTGTTCCACTTCCTCCTCAGAGATGTCATCAGTGTAAGAGAGGGGGACTAGACTAACAAAGTCTGGCTCCCATCCTGGTGGGACTAACCACCAGGATGCCATCCAGTACAAGACTGGGATAGCCACTTGAAGGGGCCTTCCAAAGGAGACCGGATGGGAGAGGGGAGGGAAGTAAGCATTCAGAGCCATTATCAAGGCTCCAGTAAGTAACCACCGAGAGCAATCCCAAGTAGAATGGGCCTTTAATTCCAACTCAGGGATTTGGTGCAAGGGGGAAGGATTGTCCAAGTCAGAAGAAGGAATCACAGTAGTGCTGGATCCTAAAAGGGGCAACTTTTCTTCAAAATAAGAAGGCAACCAAGGGAACAACCCGTAGGATACTGAGTTGGTGGAACCTGGGTGAAGTGTCCAATTACATTTACAAACAGACCAGGAATAAACTAAGAAGATTGAGAAATCAAGGGAAGTTTGCTCCAAAAGACAGGGTTGGAGGGCCAGAACAATAGAGAAATAGGCACCAGTATCCACATAGCCATCTTGTACCAAGGAGGCAACATGATTTCAGTGGGGTGTCTTTTTTTGCTAAAACTTCCAGGCAGACAGGCCAGGTGCATGGGTAAATATCAGGAAATGGTCTGAATTAATATACTCATAACAACACCCAACAAAAAACAACGGGAAGGCGGACAGGCAGGTAGGCCAGGGAAAGCAGGATGCAGGGACAACAGCGGGTATTGAAATAATACCTTTATTATTAAACAAACTTCAAAATACAAAAATATTTGCAAAGTCAGGAGTTTATTCAACAATTGGAATTGGTAAGCAAGGGACCTGACATTCATGCTTCAATTTTATGCAAAGGGGGGGTGATAGGACGGGAGGGGTTAAGAAAGGAGCTATCAGAGTGCAATCTAAAGGGGAGCCTATTAAAGAGTACTGGCCAATCTCATCCTGGTTTGAGACCAAGAAAAATAGGGGCCGCAGGCCTTGATGTAAAACTCAGTCCCTCTATTGGCTAGGAGCTTTCCAAGGACTCAGGAGACACATTTCCCCTAATGCCTTTCTCTGACGTCTCCATCAGAGAGCTCTGGAACCCAATTATTTTGGGCTGAGGGACTTCCGGGCCAGAGGAATTGGCAGCCTGGGACACCACTGATTGCAGGATTTGATACCCAATTTTGCTGGGCTGCAGGTTAGGCTTTTCTGGATTCATGCAGCCTGCATTTTTCTGTTGGCCTGCTAGTTGTCTCAGGACCAGGCAACACCAGGACAACAAGCAGTCTAGCTGAATTGATGTCTCCTCTGCAGTTGGAGGGGACTCCAAAGGAGAAATGAGAATTTCAGTCAGGAAAGCCAACACAAAGTGTTCATCCACTGTGTGGGCCAAGTCCTCCAGGTTTTGATGGGGTTTTGCTTGCCTGTGGGCCACTTTTTTCAATGGTCTGGGAAATACATCCTGATCCAGTGCCAAAGGTGGGCCACAGAACTTTACAATCAGCGTCCTCATAATAGTTGGTTGGCATAGAGGATGATGTCTGTTGGCTGGTAGGGATGCACTTGCAGCCTTTTGCTTTCAGTAGGCATACCTGGGCTTCCATTCTTGCCAGGCATTCATGGACGTTCAGATTGTCCATTTGGAGGTTTTGCTGGCAGAGCTCAGAATCTACACCAACTATAGTTTTGGAAAGTTGTGCAATAACATTCCTCATTTTTTTTGTGACTGTTGAGCCATTATAGCTTGTGAGCTCTGGCAAACTCCTCATTGTATCCTCTGATTATGGTTTCAAGGCTTTTCACTTTTATCTCCAGTGCTGTAACTCTGGAATTGTTTGGACATAGCAGTGGTTTAGGTGTGGAGGAGTGGTATACCTTTGGTTGATAGTCCACCTTTGCTTTTAGCCTCTGGAAGTCATCCAGAAGATACTTTTTTAAATTCATGGAGTCTTTAAACAAGCTTTTTTACCTCCTTGTCCAAGGAGATAACATTTTGGTCAGTGGTAGCCAAGTCTTCTGCCACTCATGTGCTGAATTTATCCAACTTAGCACAGAACTTGTGTACATCCTGAAGCCATTCCAAGGAGCCTCCACAAGCGTCAATGGTATCATATACCATAGACATGAACTTTGTGTTGAAGATGTCAATCAGTTTATTGATACAGGCATGTGCGTTCTCCCCATGGACTGGTTAGACAGAACCACAACGCACATCTCCAAAAAGGAGGTGTTAGCTGTGGCCCACTGGTCAGCCCAATCAAAATGGCAAGAGATGAGGGCGTCACCCAGGGGAGACAACTTAAGATTCTGGCGTGCAGTAACAAGTTAGAGCTGCTTAAAAGAAGGCTATATGAAGCCAGTGAGGCATTCCACAGTCTGGGCTTTCCCAGAAAGGCGCTCCTGGAGGGCCCAGAAGAAGCATTTCAGTATAGCCAGTAGAGCTTCCAACAAGTCTTCTTATCTTAATAATGAAAGAGGATAGAAAGTTTCTGGTCAGGGCAGTTGGAAGGACGGAGGCAGAAACCACAAAGGAGAGCCTCAGTCAGCTCTACAATCTATGTGCAATTGTAGGAACTAACCAAGGTGGGGCTCTCAGAAACAGAGGGCAGATGAGCCACAATCAAAGAGACAGTTTTGGGAGGGTGAACGACCACAGGGTTGTTCACAGAAAAGACAGGTGCACTCTCACTGTCAGATGGTTTGATTTCATACCCATACTTATTGGCAAAGCTGGGTGGAGGCAGAGCCAATGACAATTCTTGGTGGATGGGGATGGTTTCTGTGGGCATTGACAGAGGCTTAATTTTGAGTGAGCACTAATGTTGAGCAACTTGAGTTATTGCTGGTATGTTCAAAGCTACAGATAGATTTTAGCCTTGCCAATGTACTCTACCTAATCCTATGCAAGAGCACTATAGATTACAACAGAATAGAACTTTGAAAATAATTACATTTATTGAAACTGGAGTACAATCTAGCCAGTGGCTGCAATCTATCCAGGTGTAACTAAGAACTTGTTGTCATCCTTTCAGGTGTCTGTATTAATATATACTTTAAAAACCCTTGTTCTTGTCCTTTCAGACAGTTCTCAGTGGCTACCTTTTCAATAGGTCTATCTTAGCTGACTGCGCCTATCCTGATTGGTTTTCTTTGGTACATGTGTTGCTACTGGCCTCAACAAGGTGTATATGGCACTTCAGCTACAGCCTGCACTATCCTTGAGCTAGCCTACTGACAGTTATCAATTAGCTGTATCTTAAACACCTATTATGGCACTGATAAAACTACACTGTATTTGGTAGACACTTAGAAATTTCCCTGTTCTGTCCTCCTACATTGGAAGGTAGAACTCCAGTATTCCTGTTTTTTTTTCATTTCCAGGGCTTAATCAGTGATTTTTTTCTGTCTGGAAGAGCTTCTGTTTATTAATATGCTGGTTTGAATTGGGGATTATACGCTGTATAATAGCAGACTCAATCCAATATCAACTTGTGATTTATCCTCCGTGTAATGCTGATCTAAGCCAATAAGGAACCAATTATACGCTGTGTGATGCTGATCCAAACTTGGTGTTTCCTAGCCATATGTGCATCACTTGTTTGATATACTCATATACGCCCATCAGGCTGGGTGGGACTGAGTTGATACAATGTCCAGTAGGATGCAAGGAGCAATATATAATTGATGATTTAGTGATTACACGCTGTGTAATCAATGATAATCACTATATTGGCTAATGTTTATACGGCATATAATTAATATATCAATTATAATAAACTAATGATTTACGGTGTATAATTGTTGCATCTATAATAAACTAATGATATCATGGCGTATAAAGTCATATCAATTATAATAAACTAATGAATGCACAGAGTATAATTACTAAATTTAATCAAATGATAATCTAGTGATAATACAGTGTTTAACTGATAAAGATCTACGTGAAATAATTAGCCTGATCATTTGTGGTCAATCAGCCTAATCTCACAGAAGGGAAAAGCTCATACCCCTTCTTAATTTGGGTGCACAGTTCATTGTAAGTGGCAGGCTTTAAGTGCATGAGAGCTGAACTAAAATTGTAAAGGCATACTTCTGCAAGATGCATGTCAGCGTGGTTGGTGGGGTAGAACCAACAGACATGCCCCACAGCCCTAATTTCCTTGGTTGCCCATTCCCGCTGCTCCATCTCAGCACTCATTACAACTGTGTACACAGCTTTTTGGGTAGACTGATCCTCCAGCATGTCCTTGAGCTCTGTCTGGTAGGCATACTAATCTGCAGAATTTGTTATTGATGGTTAATAATTGTCACCCAATGGGGAAACTGCTAAAAAACCCAACAAATGGATACAAAATTGGGCGCGCTTGTAGACGTCAGATTAATTACCTTTTTCTCCATAATCTTGGATACTTGCAGAAATCTTGGCATGCAATAAGATGATGTCATTGTGTGTCCTAATTGCCCTCCCTTTTATAAACTTAATGATGGTTGAACTGTAGGGGTTGCTATCCACCAAACTGGGACCACTGAGAACCTGATTTGACAAGATTCTAGCAGCAACCAAAAATTTGTGCATCCACAAATTGAATGTTCTCTTATTTGTGAAAATACTGTGGAGTCTAGTTGGAGAGGTACCTGGACCAGGGGCATCTGCAGGTCACAGTCCATGATGGCTATCATAAGGGGGTGGGCTTTTTCACCATTGGTTGATGTACAGGCCAGAGTTGGTGTCTTCTTGAGAGGGGGCACAGTTGGCATGGGCTTGCAGGGTTGCAGCCACAGTGGACTTTGAAAATCCATTGCAGCCGCAATTGCTCTGAGGGATATAAGCATCCCTTGCTTTTCTGACATTTTCAAGAAAGATTTCTGGGGTAATTAGCTTTCTTCTGAGTCTTGCAGGCTGATTGAATGGAGGTGGGAAATGTCTGTTTAGGAACGTGAGGTTGCTATCTGATTAGCTGTTTCTGGATTCTGGCTTCCCTGGGTGACCCCTTGATTCAATTGGCTAATTCCAGATGCTTGTGTTGATACATGATTTGGGTTAGCAGCTGCCTGTGCGTGATGGGCAAACTGTGTCATGCTTGAGGACACAGGAGAAAGAACACACTCCTGTGTAGTGCTTGGGAAGGAGCCTGCAGGTTGGGAATGACCATAGAGGGAGGCTTCACTAGTGGAAGACCCAGTGTAGCCCTGCATTATTTTGTCAAGGCCAGGGAACAGTTTTTTATTTGGTTGTTATTAAAAGAAGGCATAATAAATTTTTATTAAAAAAGTAAACTCAAAAAGAGAAGTGTATTTTTATTCAATTTTATTGTTAAGTATGTTAAGTTGATTAATAGTAGGATCTAAATTTTAGCTGTCCTAAACTTGAATAGGGTGATTTTTGAGAATTCCTATGATTCCTAAAAGAATTATCACAAATCCACTCTAGTTCTTTGACTTCCTGTTAGAGATGTCCATAAATTATATTTTATTTCAAATTCACCTCATTTTTGATTTGAAATTTGGTTCTTGGATTTGACAATCCTGCAATTTCAGATTTGTTACTAATTTCATGCTGTCTATGAATTGTTTGAAATACAGTGAATCTTAAATTGTACATTTGAACCCCACATTTCTTATTCATATATGCGCATTTGCTTGCTGTGTTTTGTCTTTAGTTAGTTGAGTTATCTTCTCAAGGGATCTGAAATTTTCCAATTTAAATAAACCAAAATCAGTCAAATAAAATGGCTTATCATTAATTATTTTAATTTTCACTCAGCTGAGTTACCCGCAAATGTGATTTGAAATTTGGACCAAGGATTTAAAAATCCCACATTTTACGTTTAGGTATGAACTTACAGTATACCTTTGGTCACCACCTGGAATTCAGTCAATAACTTTTTATGATCTCATTCTAGGTGGTTTACACACTTTACTCTCTCACATAACCAGCTATAAGTTGTTAGTA